>CM060690.1:51312065-51502065 GCA_030686995.1 Artemisia argyi | reverse complement strand
CTAGAAGACCTCGTAGACGTTCAGCACCAACAGTCGGATCTGAGATCCGTACTGTTGCCACACCCACTGTCATCATGGCGGAAGACCGCCCCATGTGTGAGCTTCTCCAAGCACCCATCGAGGGTTACGGAGATGCCATTGTTGTTCCAGCCATCGTGGCTGATAATTTTGAGCTCAAAACTGGGTTACTCAATCTTATAACCTCAAGTCAATTCTACGGTTTTGAGAGGGACGATCCTCATGCTCACATTCGATGGTTCAATAAAATCACTTCGACCATCAAGTACAAGAATGTCCCTTGTGAAGCAATAAAACTTCTTCTCTTCCCATTCTCCTTGGAGGGACAAGCCCGGATTTGGCTTGAAAAACAACCTCCTCGATCTATTGAGACATGGGAAGATCTTGTCAAAAAATTTGTGAATGAATTCTTCCCACCTTCCAAGACCACGAGTCTTAAGAACGAAATCACCAAGTTCACTCAAAAATATGATGAGTCTTTTGGTGAAGCATGGGATCGTTTCAAAGAATTATTTCGCAAGTGTCCACATCATGGTTTCTCTGAGTTGATGCAACTCGATACTTTTTGCAATGGCGTGAGCCAAGCTGATCAGGATTCTCTCAATGCCTCTGCGGAAGGTAATTTTTTGAGTAGAATCACAAAAGAAGCTTTGCAAATCATAGAAAACAAGTCCAAGGTCCGCTCTACACGAAGCAAACCGATTGTTTCTCAAATCAATGCGGGTCCTTCCACTTCATATTCTGTGAGTCAATCTAGCACGGATGCTAATATTGACAAGCTCACTGAAGCGATCCAATCTTTGGTTCTCGCCCAAACAAAGAAAGTTTCATTTCCACAACATCCTTCACCTGCTGAGGTTAAAAAAGTGGAAGTCTGTGTAACTTGTGGTGGGCCGCATGCCTACTACAATTGCACAGCTACTGATGGTACTCCATATGAAGCTCATGCTATAGCCGGGTCCCAAAATCAATGAGGCAATCAATATCGCCCTCCTATGGACCCTAGCTATCATCCTCATCATCATTATCCTGAACCTCCTGGTTTTAATCAAAACCAAAATGTCCAAAACCGTGGCCAAAATCAAAATAGAGTGAACCAAGGTTTTCAAAACCAAGGTAACTTCAATCAGGGTCACGGTTTTCACAATCAAAACCAAGGTTTCCAACATCAAAATCAAGGAAACTTTAACCGGAACCAAGGTTAGGGTAATTTCAATCCGGGATATTTTCATGGAAACAACAACCCTAATCAGGGTAATTTTCAAAATCAAGGTCCCAATCCGAACAATCGAGCTCCAAATATTCCTAATCCGAATCAAGCCATTGTTCCAACCGGGCCTTCATCTGACGAGTTGTTGAAACAATTCATGAAGTCCCAAGAAGAGTTGAACAAGTTGCTGGTCATCCAGATTTCTGATATCAAGAAGTCCTTAAATGATTGACCCTCGGGCTCAGGTACTACTTTACCGAGCAACACGATCGCTAACCCGAGGGGCGATGCTAAGGCGATCATAACACAAAGTGGTGCTTCATATGATGAACCCGCGATTCCTACTACCTCTTCTTCCTCTCATCCGAAGGTAGTGGAACGTGAACCTGAGGTGACAAAGGACAAGGTGCAAACTCCTAGCCCACGAAGTACAGCACACGTCCAACCTCAGGTTATTCCTGAAACCAGATGTAAGCCTGGAGTTGTCTTTGACCCACCAGAAACTCTAGTGGACAACCCTAAATCCAAAACTTCTATTCCCTATCCATCACGTCTCAGTGAACAAAAGCTCTGCGAAAAAGCTAATCACCAAATGGATAAGTTTTTCCAAATCTTCCAAGATTTGCATTTTGATATCAGTTTCGCGGATGCTATTCTCTTGATGCCGAAGTTTGCATCGACAATCAAAAATCTGTTGAGTAATAAAGAGAAACTCTTTGAGATGGCAAGAACTCCTCTGAATGAGAACTGCTCAGCAGTTCTTTTGAAAAAGCTTCCTGAAAAGCTTGGAGACCCCGGGAAATTTCTCATTCCTTGTACTTTCCCGGGTATGGTTGAATGCTTCGCCTTGGCCGATCTAGGTGCTAGCATTAACCTGATGCCATATTCTGTGTGAAAGAAACTATCTCTTCCCAAACTTACTCCCACGTGCATGACTTTAGAGCTTGCCGATCGTTCGATTTCTCGTCCCATTGGCATTGCCGAGGACGTGTTTGTTAAAGTGGGAAAGTTCCATTTTCCGGCAGATTTTGTGATTGTTGACTTTGATGCCGATTCTAGGGTCCCTCTCATTCTTGGACGGGGATTTCTTAGAACTGGGCGAGCTCTTATCGATGTATTTGAGCATGAGATCACATTACGTGTTGGAACGGAAGCCATTACCTTCAACCTAAATCAAACTTCGAGATACTCCTCCAATTATGACTGTGAATCGGTGAATCAAATTGATGTCATCGATGTTGCTGCTGAGGAGTATGCTCAAGAGATTTTAGGTTTCATTGATGATTCTTCGAGTGAAAACCTCACTCAATCTTCTCATCCCATCATAGCCAATTCTTCTCCTTCCCTCACTCCGTTTGAGGGAAGTGACTTCATCTTAGAAGAAATTGAGGCCTTTCTCAAAAGTGATTCGATTCCCGATGGAATCGATAACCAAGAGATTGACCCCGAGAGGGATATTCTCCTGCTTGAGAAATTATTAAACGAAGATCCCTCTCCTCTTCCTGTTCTACCACAAACACTTCATAAGGAGGAAGTCAAAAATGTTGAGAAAACTGATGACTTCCCCGAGGTTGAACTTAAGGACTTGCCGCCTCATCTTGAATATGCATTTCTGGAGGGTGATGATAAATTACCCGTCATAATTGCTAAAGACTTAAATGTTGAGGAAAAGGCTGCTCTAATAAAGGTTTTGAAGTCTCACAAACAAGCAATTGTTTGGCGACTCTCCGACATCAAGGGCATTGACCCTGAATTTTGTACTCACAAGATTTTAATGGAGGACGACTTCAAACCAGCAGTCCAACAACAAAGAAGGGTGAATCCAAAAATTCACGAGGTTATCAAACAAGAGGTTTTAAAACTTCTTGATGCCGGATTGATTTACCCTATCTCGGACAGTCCTTGGGTCAGCCCAATTCATTGTGTTCCAAAAAAGGGTGGAATTACTGTTGTCACAAATGAGGAAAATGAGTTGATTCCAACTCGATTGTTTATGGGTTGGCGTGTCTGCATTGACTATCGCAAGTTAAATGACGCCACCCGCAAAAATCATTTTCCTTTGCCCTTTATGGATCAGATGCTCGAGAGATTAGCGGGGAATGAGTACTATTGCTTCCTCGATGGTTTCTCGGGTTACTTTCAGATTCCCATTGATCCGCAAGATCAGGAAAAAACCACGTTTACGTGCCCCTATGGAACATTTGCTTATAAACGTATGCCATTCGGCTTATGTAATGCCCCGGGCACGTTTCAAAGATGTATGATGTCCGTATTTTCCGACATGATCGGGAAAACTATGGAGGTCTTCATGGACGATTTTTCGGTCATTGGGGATTCGTTTCAATCATGCCTCTCCCATTTAGACGACATGCTAAAACGTTGTGAAGACACAAAGTTATGTCTAAATTAGGAGAAGAGTCACTTTATGTCAAAGAGGGCATCGTCCTCGGCCATAAAATTTCAAAAGATAGGATTGAGGTTGACAAAGCCAAAGTGGATGTCATTGCAAAATTACCTCATCCCACTACCGTAAAAGGTGTTAGGAGCTTTTTGGGTCATGCCGGTTTCTATCGTCGGTTTATTCAAGATTTTTCTAAAATCATCCGGCCTATGACCCATCTCCTCGAAAAGGATGCTCCTTTTATCTTCTCCCCCGAGTGCATCGAAGCTTTTGAAACATTAAAGAAAAAGCTTACCGAAGCACCGATTCTTGTTGCCCCCGATTGGGACTTGCCCTTCGAGCTCATGTATGATGCTAGTGATTATGCGATAGGGGCAGTCTTAGGGCAACGCAAAACAAAACATTTTCAGCCTATACACTATGCCAGCAAAACTATGACCGAGGCTCAAAGCCATTACACCACCACCAAAAAAGAATTATTAGCTGTGGTGTATGCTTTTGAAAATTCCGGCCATACTTGATACTGACCAAAAGTATAGTGTATACAGATCACTCGGCTTTGAAGTACCTTTTTGCAAAACAAGATGCAAAGCCGAGACTTCTCCGTTGGGTTCTCCTCCTACAGGAATTTGATATCATTATTCGTGATAAAAAAGGAGCTGAGAACCTAGCTGCTGATCATCTCTCCCAATTGGAAAACCCCCACCAAGATGTCTTCGAGAGGAAAGAAATTAATGAAACATTCCCTCTCGAGATACTCAATGCGGTTACCTTTCGTGGAGACTCTATTACCCCGTGGTTTGCCGACTTTGCAAACTACCTTGCGGGTAACTTTGTGGTGAAAGGGATGTCGTCCCAACAGAAAAATAAATTCTTTAAAAATGTAAAACATTACTTCTGGGACGACCCCTACTTGTTCAAAATATGTGCGGATCAAGTCATCCGGCGGTGTGTTTATGGCCAAGAAGCCTATGAAATTCTTAAGGCTTGCCATGCTGGTCCCACGGGGGGCCACCACAATCCAAACTACACCGCCAAGAAAGTGTTTGACTCCGGTTTCTTTTGGCCCTCGATTTACAAGGATGCCCAGGAATTAGTCAAATCCTGTGACGCTTGTCAACGTCACGGGAATATTTCACAAAAGAATGAAATGCCTCAAAATGCAATTCAAGTTTGTGAAATCTTTGACGTTTGGGGCATCGATTTTATGGGGCCATTTCCTTCTTCTCATGGCAACAAATACATACTCGTGGCTGTTGACTACTTGTCAAAATGGGTTGAAGCGAAAGCTTTACCCACTAATGATGCCCGAGTTTTTGTAAAATTCTTGAAAGCTCTTTTCGCTCGATTTGGAACTCCACGTGCTATTATCAGTGATCGTGGTACGCACTTCTGCAATGACAAATATGATAAAGTCATGCAAAAGTACGGTGTAACTCATCGTATTTCCACTGCGTACCACCCACAAACAAGTGGACAAGTAGAAGTTTCCAATCGAGGAATTAAGAGAATTTTAGAAAGAACTGTAGGTGAAAATCGTGCATCGTGGTCGGATAAATTAGATGATGCACTTTGGGCTTTCCGTACGGATTACAAAACACCCATTGGGTGTACGCCTTACAAACTTGTGTACGGGAAAGCGTGCCATCTTCCGATCGAGCTTGAGCACAAAGCCTATTGGGCTCTCAAGCATGCCAATTTTGACCTCAAAACTGCGGGTGATCATAGGAAAGTTCAACTGAATGAATTAAATGAACTTCGTGATCAAGCTTACGAGAACTCTTTGATCTACAAAGAAAAGACAAAGAAGATTCATGACTCCAAAATCAAAAACCACGTTTTCAACGTTGGTGATCGAGTCCTTCTTTTCAACTCTAGACTCAAGATCTTCTCGGGAAAGCTAGAAACCCGATGGACTGGTCCATTCACTATCGTTAAGGTTTATCCTTATGGCACCGTCGAATTATCTCTAAATGACGGTCCAAATTTCAAAGTGAATGGACATCGTTTAAAGCACTACTTTGGAGAGGACATACCATCCATGGTTGTCCCGGATCTTCAAACTTTCCCCAAGGACAATTAAATTCGGGGATCGAGTCAAGCTAGCGACTCGATGAACAAAAACAATAGCACAATACGGGTTTTCACCCGTATCTCTGATTTCTTTCTACTTTTTACCACCCTAGTGTGGGGGAATGGCCAACCCCCCGCTGTTTGAAAAAAAAATGTATATATAAGTTCAAAAAAAAAATGTGTATATATAGAAATAAAGTGAAATATGGTGTTCCCACAGTTAGATTCGAATCTTGGCTTTTTACGTTCAAAGAGTCGGCATAATAGCCGGGACTTTGAATATTGAGGACAATATTCATTTCTAAGTGTGGGGGGGAAATTCTAGCGAATTTTATCGCAAAATACTTTCAAGTACCCCTGTTTTTGGCCAAAATTTTCAAAAATTTTTCACTTTATTTCAAAATTTTTGTGGTAATCAGTCCGTCATGTCTAACCGACAAAGGGATTGGCTAATCCAGGAGCAAACGACTCTTGGTAAAGATATATAAAATCCGTTTATGGCTTGCAATTTGCCCAAAATTGTATGGTAAATCAACTCGCCATATCCCATAAAGCGAATGAGTTGGCTAGCCCACAAGATTATGGCTTGTGGTAAAGGCCGTAGAAAAACCATAATTGGTAATCAGCTCACCAAGATGTTGACTATTCCATCAAGAGCTGGCTAGTCCAGAAGCAAACGGCTTTTGGTAAAGACTAATCAAATCCGTTGACAGCTGGTGGTTTGCTCAAAATCACACGGTTATCAGGTGTACCACAGTTCTTACATCTGGCTACTCCAGAAGTGATGGCTTTTGGTAAAGAGTTTTTCAAATCCATCAAGTTTTCCAAAAAGATTGCTAGGGACTAGCAATAGTTTAGTGTGGGGGATTGATGAGTGCGCAAACACTCATCATTTTTATCGTATTTAAACTGCCAAAACATACAAAAACAATCGAAAAGTCTTCAAAATACTTAAATTATCCTAGGGATTGTGTTTTATGTGTTTTAAACGCAAAATAAGCAAAAACAAATGAAAAACGATCAAAGTTTGCAATATTGGCACTTTCAGTCCCCCAAGTTTCAAAATTTGTCAAAAATAGTACCTATGCATTTATTTTGAAAGACAAGTCAACCCAAGTCCTTAAAAAATCAAAAGTTATCAAAAACGGACTTTGGGTGAAAAGTTTGGAAAATTTACATCTTAGGTCCCTGGAGTTTGGGAAATTGCAAAAATAGTCCCTGGGAATTTTGAAAAGTAAAAAAATTGCAAAAATGGTTTTTGGATATTTAAACTTGGCAATTTTGGTCCTTTGTGATACTTTGACAAAATTACAAATCAGGTCCCTTGGTTTGGTAAAATTTCAAAATTGGTCCTTGTGTTTAATAGTTAACCATACGGACCCTTTGTGTTATTATAAACATAAACCAAATCCAAACCCAAAACACAAACCAAGCCCTCCCTCAAAATCCAAAGCCCACTCCAACACCCTCACAGCCCACTCCACTACCCAATCCACCTCACCCCTATTTTTAATAAATATTACTCCCTCCCTTTGACCCTGCTTTGACCACCACCCTTCCACCTCACACCCCACTCAACCTGCTACCAGCCAAGCCCCATCATAACCCCTAGCCTCCTTATCCCCTGAAACACTCAAACCCCCCCCCCCCCCTTGCATCCTCAAACAAAAGCTACACTCCAAAAATACATTTCTGGCATCAATAATTTCAAAGAAACAGACAAAGGATTTTGGGCGCCAAAACTCTCAAACGGTCAAGATTAAATGTGAGTGATCCTGTGGTCAAAAAGAATGCTGGGAAAGAGACAAGGAACCATGGGGAACCCTAATTTGGAGCTATAAAAGAAAAAGAGGTGCAATGGAAGCTGTGGTAGTTTTTTAGTGTAATTTTAGTTCATTTAAGTTATTTGTAATTTCTACTCAAAGTTTATGTTGTAACTTGTTTTCATTAAGTAATATAAGCTCTCAGTTTTTGAATTTAAGTTGTTTCAATTCAATCTTAGAATTCAAGTTTTTTAGTAAAATTTGGTTAAAAATCTGTGGTTGTTATAAATGGTTCACAAGCTCATTTAAACTCATAAACACATAAGAAAAATTAAAAAAAAAAACAAGGAAGGAAAGTGTTATTATAAGCATGGTACCTTAGCATATGGACTGTGGAAGCAATGTGGAAGTACCAAGTAATGGAAATTGGTAGAAGGACTTTACCTAGCTTGTTTATAACAAGCTAGGAGCTTGTTGCAGCTTCAAGATACCCTAGTTGAGCTAGTGGTTAAGGTTGTCAAAGTTTACTTTCAAATTTCAAGTTCTTAGTGTAATATTAGCATACTTTGTAATTAATAATCATAAGTGTATTTTGTTGTTTGATTCTGCTTATTCTAGCTTATTTGTGGTATTTATGGTCTGATAGAAGTAATTTAGTACCATTAGATATAGTTTTGATAAGATTTGAACCATTTGCTTAATAAACTGTCACATAAGGTATACTTGGATCTTGGTGGTGTGAAGTGTTGTTTGTTGGATATTGATGCTTAAATATGCTTGTTTCATGATTGTATAGCTCTGTGATCAAGTTTTATAGATTAAATCAGTGTACACTCTCAAACCTCAAAACAGATTAAGCATTAAAGGGTGTTTGGATTTTGAGAGTTCTTGAACTCTCAGCTAGTTTTTGTTGTTGTAGTTGTTTGTCACATCTCAAATTAGGTTTAGGTAGCATGTTCAAGTCATAAAATACAGAGCTTATACATCAAAAAGTCAAAACAAGGTTTCATTGCTTATAACAGTCCACTGTGTGGATTTTCAAGTTCCAAATCCACACCATAGCCTTAGATTGTGTGTAAGATTGCTTGATTTGAGTTCATTTCAACTTAATACATCATAATCAGTGACTAGGTTTGATCCAAAGTTCATATTAGTCAACAATCTAAGTTTTTCTTCAAAAGTCAAAGTGCATGTTTCAGATTTTTGCAAAAATGAGATGAATTTTCAAGATTTTTGTGTTTGATTTGAATCTTTGAAACTTTGTGGGCGCAATATATACCAGTAGGACTTGAGAATTCCATAGTTGTTATAATTTTGTGAATTTATTTGGTGGGTCAAATCAACCCTCAAACTGACCTGCAGGGCAACCAATTGCCCTGTGCATCAGATCAGCCCCTCACCCCACCACCTTTGGTGGTTGTTTGTGGCTACCCCAGTGGGTCCCACACCCCACAATTGGCATTTCCCAACCCCCCTCCTACCAGGCTTTTAAAGTTGACCTTTTGTTTTACCATTGGACCAATGGACCCCACTTAGATTTGCCTCAAAAGATTGTCCCATTTCTGACCCAGAACCCAAATAAGCAATAGCTTATTCTTGTCTTGTGGCTTATTCGCTTGGCTTATTGGTGTGAATCTTTCTTATTATTGTTCATATAACTCAGAGGAACCATCTTTTATCATTGTGGACCCCACATTACTCCATTTGAGCTAAAATCCTTGTGCAGTCAACAAAAGTCAACTGTGTGGACAAATAAGCACTCAAGTGCTTGTTTCTGGGTTACATAAAAAGTGATTTCATAAAAAGTGTTAGTTTTTAGTGTAGAATTAGTTTGGAAAAAGAAAAAACTCAAAAAACCAACTTTAATTATAGTGTTAGCTTCTATTTAATAGAAATCATCATTTTAATATTCTTTTTAGCTTATTTATAAGCAAGATATCATTTTTATATTTTTATTAATTCTCTTTTAGGTTAAAGTAATTTTAGAAATTTTTCCAGATTTTTCTTTTGTCTTTTAGTGGTTTTTAGAATTAATTTTAGTTTAATTAATTAATAATTAATATTAAGTAATTAAATAGCATAATTAAATTTTATAAAGTACAACTCAGTTTTTATAATTTTTCTAGCTTTTATATAAGGTAAAACATTTTTATAAATTTTTCTAGAATTTATACTGTTCATTTTCTATTTTTTATAATATAAATAGTTTAATTGGTAATTAATTAATAATTAGTAAATTAGTTTAAAAATTCATAAAATCAACTTTTTATAATTTTTTAGGATTCCTATGATGGTTAATTAGATTTGTAAAAATTTTCTTAATTTTCTAAGCCTTTTTAGTATTTTTAATAATTCTAATTAGTTTAATTAGTTAATAAATAAACAATTAGTAATTAATTAATAATTAATAATTAAATAGTGTAAAAATAGTTTGTCTTTTTCTTAAAATTTTATTTATTTGTTAGGATTGTAAAAATAATAATTTTACACTTGTAACCTTTTCCGTTCATCAGTTGCACTTTCAGTTTCGTTTGTCAGCGTACGTTTTTAATTAAAACGTACTTTTTTAGGTTTTAGCTCAAATCTTCTTAATCTCAATTCCCGGTATCAATCACATAGCTTTCCTAAGCTATATCTGTTAATAATTTCAAAATAATTCTTATCACAACCCTTTTCTGTGAATAATCACCCGATCACAAGTACGCTAAAGCACAATCCACACCTCGTCGGGACATAACGACCTGGTGATACTCTATATTACCCGGAGATTGACTCTAGGATATATATATATATATATATATATATATATATATATATATATATATATATATATATATATATATATATATATATATATATATATATATATGGGTAAATTGCAAAAATGGTCCTTAACGTTTCACAAATTAGCAAAAACGGGACCGAGACAAAAAGTAGCGCAAAAAAGACACCCACGTTCCACATTTTCGCAAAATCGCCACCGAGAGGCCTTTTTGGCTAACTTCCGTTAGTTTTCCCGTCAGTCAAGGGTATAATCGCATGAAATGACAAATATACCCCTTTAACTTCATATACAACCCTAATTGTTGCCGCCAAATCTTTACCAGTGCATTTTCCTATTCACTGCCTTTGAACGATACGTATAGATCCGTATAGTTCCGGTTAGATTACATCGATCGTCCGTGACTTTGAACGATACGGTAAGAAACAGTGCATTTTCCTCTTTAATTTCCCTCCTGTTTTGTGAGTTTTGTTTTTTTTTTTATTTGTTAAAAGGTGTATTTGTTGTTAATGTTATGGACTTACAATTGTAGGTGGTCAGATGGGAAATGTGAAAGTAGTAGAGGTAGATAATGAAACAGAAGAACAGAGTGGCGGGAGTGATTCAGAGGATTTTGGACTATAATTGAAATGATGATGAAGTGTTTGATGACGATGATCAGGTAATTGAAGATGTTCCCGTAAGTCTGATTTGCTGTGCCATAAAGCCTGTGAAATTCAATCAGGTATACCTGTTTTTACCAAACATTATGCACTGCTTAGAGAGTATGCCCAAGAGTTGGTTAATCAAAATCCTGGAACTACTGTTAGGATTGATGTACAGATAAAACCAAATACAGCGAGTTCAACAAGAACCTTTAAAAAGGTGTATGTGTGTTTGGCAGCTATGAAACAAGGTTTCAAAGCTTGTGGCAGAGAATTCTTAGGATTAGATGGATTCTCCAAGTCAGGACCTTTTCCAGGTCAATTACTAATAGCAGTTGGGATTGATGCAAACAATGGGCATTATCCAGTACCATATGCTGTAGCTGATGCACTAAATAAGGCAACTTGGTGTTGGTTTTTGAAACTACTAGGAGAGGATCTTGGGATAGAAACCAACTGCATGTTCACTTTCATTTCTGATAGGCAAAAGGTGCACATTTCTATTGTATAATTAATCATGTGTTTTATGCACAATGAGAACATGTAAAGTTTTAACACCATCCATAACCTTACCTGTTCACAGAGATTGATACAAGCTGTTGCTAGTGTGTTTCCAAATGCTGAACACAGGTTTTGTGTTAAGCATATTCATGAGGAAATGAAGTCACATTTGAAAGGAGGTGTTTACAAGGACATGCTTTGGAAGGCTGCAAGAGCCACAACTGTTGTTGAATTCAACAAAGAGATGGATCATCTGAAGAATAACAATGCGGCAGCTTATGATTGGTTGTTGAAGATTCCAGCTGAACAATGGAGCCGATCACATTTTTCAGGTAATTCATTAAGTGGCACTGGACAAAAGCATACTGATAATTGATCATATATTAATACATAATGTGTGATTTGTTTAACAGGCAAAGCCCTATGTGGACTACTCTTAAACAGCATATGTGAGGTGTTCTGTTGCCAGCTAAATGATGTCAGAGATAAATCCATCATCGTTTGTCTTGAATATATCAGGGAGTACTTGGTGAAGAGGATTGTGGTAGTTCAGCAAATAATAGAAAGGAGTGTTGGACAACTTACTCCTACTGTGCAAGCCATGGTTGATGCAAACAAAAAAGAAGCTACTGATTGTGTTGTTGAATGGATTGCAACTTCGTTATATAAAGTATTTGTGCCTAACGAGGATCATTATGTTGCTAACATGGATAGGAAGGAGTGTTGTTGTAGGATGTAGGAGCTGACTGGAATACCATGTAAACATGCTGTGGCTGTAATAAACTATATGAATGAGGATGGAAAAGGAGTTGTTGTACCTGAAGAGTGGGTTCATGCTGCTTACAGCCTAGAAACATGGGCGCGTATGTACTCATTCAAGATCAATGGGTGTTCTGGCCGCATATACTGGCCAAGAATTGAGTCTACAACAGTCATAGTACCACCCAATCACAGACCTCAGGTTGACAGGCCAACTAAAAAGATGAAGTCAAATGATGAGCATGCACTTCCAACTTCTTCATGTGTTACCCACTGATCTTTGAACAATATGTTTAACGTTATTATCTGTTGGATTCTATATTTGTAATCTTTGTTTAACTTCATTATGTTTAGAACAATATGTTTGAACCCATTGCAGTTGGACTTTCAAAAGTCAAACTTGCAAAAATGTTTATGTTTCTGATGTATTCTATGTTTGTTTGCATCAACCATGGCTTGCACCCATTGCAGTTGGACTTTCAAAAGTCAAACTTGCATTCAAGACTTATCAAAAAACATACTGCAAGAACATTATGTTTGCACCCAGTGCACTTAGACTTTCTAAAGTCAAACTGCACATGTTGAATTGGAATCATGTGTTTTCACCCATTAATTACCAAACAGAACCAAACACTTTTTTAGATGTTCACCCGTTTGACTTTCATGGCAAACATCACCTAGTTAACATTTTGTGCATAAGCTGCAAACATCACCTAGCTAACATATGAGTAACATAAACATTAAAACTTTCATTTATCAATATAGACATATCAGTAACATAAACGTTAGAAGTTTCATTGATCATAGGAGTTCACAACCATTAAAATTTTTAAACACATATCTAAACAAACACTTGTTTAGTAGTTTGAACCACTGCCCTCTGCATCAACCCTTTTCTTCTTTTTCTTCAATTCTTGCTCTCTCTTGTCCTTCATATCCTTCAGATACTTAATCGCAACTTCAAGACGGGAAATCCTCTCTCCTAAATCATCAAACTTTGGTAAAATGGTATCCACAGTCTCTTCCTTCTCCTCCTCCTCCTCCTCATCATCACCCAAAAGCATCTCGTAGTAGCCATTTTGTTTCCTCAGCCAAGTCAGAATCTGTTTTTTGAACTTAGGAGGTATCTGCTTATAAGAACCATGCTCCTCAATTGGTTCACCACCATACTCTTCAAGAACTAAATCAAGTAGATAAGAGTTACTTAAAACTTTGTCCCATTCCTCTTCCTCGGTACCAATGTAGATACTCTTCCCTTTTCCATTGTTTACCATCATCGGTTGTTTTGATCGTTGGGATTGTGTGTGTTATGGTTGAATAAGCGGGATAAACATGAACTTTATAGTCCTATGCAATCGCTTTGGTTGCCGAGTTACACAAAAAAAGAGGGAAAGGTTAATCGCTTCGGATGCCAAGTGTGCCTCCAAAATTAAGTTTTATAACTTTGCAAATTTGGTCATTGAAATAAAGTTGGGGTAGTCAAAGGCAGGAAGCGAGTGAAATGGCGATTATACCCTTGACTGACGGGAAAACTAACAGAAGTTAGCCAAAAAGGCCTCTCGGTGGCGATTTTGCAAAAATGTGGAACGTGGGTGTCTTTTTTGGGCTACTTTTTGTCTCGGTCCCGTTTTTGCTAATTTGTGGAACGCTAAGGACCATTTTTGCAATTTACCCTATATATATATATATATATATATATATATATATATATATATATATATATATATATATATATATATATATAAGGGATCCGGTACGTTTTTGATTTTAGTGCGGATGGTACGGACAAATCTCAGCCCTCCATCTAGTCAACCATTTGAAAAAGGCGGAGTGGCAGTATCGTAAATAACCCGTTTTTTTAAAACTGTTAATATCACAATAGCTTTTTTATTGAAAAAAATTCAAAACAAAATCTGGAAAAATTAAAAAAATAAAGAGGAAAATAAATTTTTAAGAATCGCTAAAAACAATTTAAAAAAAAATATTTTTTATCGTTAAAGGTAGTGTGATATTAGCGTCTGATTTTGACTTTTTTACAAAAGTCAAGATCTGATCTTGGCAAAGTCAAGATCATATCTTGATATCACATAAACTTTTTTTTTTTAATAAAAATTTTAGTACCACAATAACTTTTTTGATATCACAGAAACTTTTTCTTAATAAAATTGTTAATATCAACATAACTATCATATGTTTTTTAATATCACAGTTTAATTTTACATGCAAAAAAGCTTAGTATCACGGTTGGTTTTATAATATCACCATTTTATAAATATCATCGTATCTTTCTTAATATTAAAAGTTATTTTTTTTAATATCACTTTACCTTTTCTTAATATCGCAATAAAAAAATAGTGATATTAAGTTTTTTTATAAACATCAAAGTAGCTTTTTAAGTAAATATCGTTAATATCATGGTAGGACTCATAATATCCTTACTATCACACTAGCACTCATAATCACAAAAGAAAAAAGTGCTCAGAAAAATCTGAAAAAATAAAAAAAAGTAAATATTACAACAATAGTAAGGATCGCTCAAAAAGAAAAAAAAAAACGTTTTAATGGTCAATTGCTACCGTGATGATAGCGCGTGTGTGATTAGATCTAGATCAGATCTGGATGGACGGTCTAGATCTGTTCGTACATCCGCACTAAAATATAAAATCCACACGTGATCCTCAACATATATATATATATATATATATATATATATATATATATATATATATATATATATATATATATATATAGGGACTTTCTTGCGAGAACCACCTTATCTGCGAGAACTGCGAGAACCACCCAAAAACATACATGCACACCTTTTAAAATCAAAAAATTACATGCAAATAATCAATAATCGTAAGTATCCACCTATTTTCTTTAATATCATCATGAACTCTTCCTTTTCTTTCATAAAAACCTTATGCATGGCCGCAATATAGTCGTTGCACGCCTTATAAGAACATGCATGCACACCTTCAAAAAAAAAATTTGTATATCCAATTTCTCTTAAAATTGTTTAGAATAACTATGTTTTAAAAAAAAACATATATGTTCTTTTTATGACATACGTGAAAAAAATACAATTACTGAAGGCGTAAATGTTTGTTTTTGGTGGTTCTCGCATTTCACGCAGATAAGGTGATTCTCGTAAGAAAGTCTTATTATATATATATATATATATATATATATATATATATATATATATATATATATATATATATATATATATATATATATATATATATATATATATATATATATTGAGAAGGGATCAAGTAAGAAGAATAATTAAAATAAGAAGGGTAAGAAGTAATGCTAGCCACACATTTCAAATTAGGAGGGAAAATTTGAAGGAAGATGCATCCACTTTTGTAGGTGCATCTGAAATGTGTGGTTGTGGTTACTTCTTATCATTCCTATTTTAATTATTCTTCCTATTTGATCCTAACTCTCTCTCTCTCTCTCTCTCTCTCTCTATATATATATATATATATATATATATATATATATATATATATATATATATATATATATATATATATATATATATATATATATATATATAGGGGATGGTTAATGTGAGAACTTTCTTTAAGTTGTAAAAATAAGAACTATTCTAAAATACCATTAAAACATTGATACATAACTATTTTAGCAAAGATGCACCAAAATATTATATATTAATACAAGTTAACATTAAATCGATTAATAACCAACTCATACATGATAAACGGATTACTGATACACAATTAAAATTTTGATACATATACATTAAAATCTCAAAAAACTAATTTCTTATACATAAATTGATACACCTAATACACAACAACCACTAAAAACTTGATACACAATACTCAACCTTGATACACATTACACGTTGAATCAAAGTGTATCACCTAGTTTACGTCAATTTTCATAAGAAAACCCATCAAATCTTTAACAGTTTTAGTTGTAATTAATTATGTTTTTATTTTCTTTTAAGTTGAGTGTCATTTATGAGATTTTGGTTGGTTCTCATTTTTACAACTTTAAGAAAGTTCTCATTTGATCTCAATTCTATATATATATATATATATATATATATATATATATATATATATATATATATATATATATATATATATATATATATACATATAAATTATAGCCAATTAGTTACAATAACGCAAACCATAACTTGGCCATAACTCAAGTTATAACTATAACTCAAGTTATAACTTGAGTTACTAAACCAACGCAAACGATAACTTGGCGATAACGCATGTAAGCTCGGAGTGGGTAACGCACGTTAACACTTGCCATGTAGACTATAACGCATAATTTTGCGTTACCGCTCCCTTTTCTGTTAAATAAGTAGATTATATTTCTAAAAAAACACACTGTATTGTTAGAATCAGAGTTGATTGACACATTTTTACTTTTTATTTATACATTCTAGGGTAAATTGCAAAAATGTTCCTTAACGTTCTACGAAATTGCAAAAACGGGACCGAGACAAAAAGTAGCGCAAAAAAGACACCAACGTTTCACATTTTCGCAAAATCGTCACTGAGAGGCCTTTTCCGTTAGTTTCATCGTTAAGTGCCATGTCACCGAGGGTATTACCGTCATTTCACTGCTTTAAGATCCACGTGGCATATCACTATTGATTCAGGGACTAAATTTGCAAAGTTATTTTTATTTTTTATTTCACATCTATCACCACCACACAACTAACACCACCACCCTTTACCCTTCATCTTCATCTTCTCCGGTGACCAAACCCAGATTCCGGTCACTTTTTTCCTTTTCTTTTTCTTTTAACCCACAATGGACTAAAAATTACGTAACTTTCCTTACCGTTCACATCTCTTGCTTGTGAAAATGCCCTGGGTAGATGTTTATGTGATATGCCAAAAAGTAATACTGTATTAGTTACGTATCTACCCATGGCATATCACATAAACATCTACCCAGGGCATTTTCACAAGCAAGAGCTATGAACGGTAAGGAAAGTTACGTAATTTTTAGTCCATTGTGGGTTAAAAGAAAAAGAAAAGGAAAAAAGTGACCGGAATCTGGGTTTGGTCACCGAAATCTGGGTTTGGTCACCGGAGAAGATGAAGATGAAGGGCAAAGGGTGGTGGTGTTGGTTGTGTGGTGGTAAAAAGTGGTGGTGGTGGTAGATGTGAAATAAAAGATAAAAATAACTTTGCAAATTTAGTCCCTAAATTAATAGTGATATGCCACGTGGACCTTAAAGCAGTGAAATGACGATAATACCCTCGGTGACATGGCACTTAACGATGAAACTAACGTAAAAGGCCTCTCTGTGGCGATTTTGCGAAAATGTGGAACGTCGGTGTCTTTTTTGAGCTACTTTTTGTCTCGGTCCCGTTTTTGCAATTTCATAAAACGTTAAGGACCATTTTTGCAATTTACCCTACATTCTAATGTATGATTCATAAAAATAACATGTAATAATGTACAACTACTTATAACAAAGGTTGATGCGTGCAAATAAAAACATAAATATGCAAACCATTATATTAGCGTCATAGCATGTGACGTATGCTGTGATTTCATTGCAAGTGAGGACGCGTTCATGACTTAGGCTGCTGAAAAGTAGACCGCGCCTCGAAATTCCAAGTCACGATACGAGGTCTTTTGTTAATTGTTATTATAATCATCGTATTAAAATATAGTACTAGTATTAAGTTACGAATTCACACTACGTTACATAATTTGTAAATAAGGAAGCGTACAAAAGCATGCTATTTTTTATTGTAAAGCTGATGTAAGTATACATTTTAAGATGTCTTCATTTAATAACACTTCTGTAAGCCAATTGAAATGGACTTAAAAATTATAAAAGGAAACATAAGTACAAACTGATGACAAGTTAAATTAAAAATTTCCAATAAATTTCACTTGTTTAGAACCAACTTGTGTTTATCATAATGCTTTTTTAAAGTTCTTTCACACTTAGTCCTATTTGTAAATGACAGTAATTAACTAATTACGATTAATAGTGCTATTATATGTATTTTGATTTTGACGTTTTGCGTATCTGTATATTTTTAAATTATAAGTATTGACGCATTTCAATACTAATATACGTAATTAGATTATTTTGGAGTAAAAATTGAAACGTTATAAAACCGTAGAGAAATGATAACTATTTTTTGACGACATGCTTATAGATATTTGGCATTTCATTTGTGATTGTTAAACTCGTTACTTACCTTTTTAAGACATCAAAAGCCACATTTGACGATGATGAAATTCTCATAGTTCACTTAACTAGGGTTTAAAAAATATACATTATCGTAAAGTTTTAAAGACACGTCATATCATACAATAGTGTATAGTAGTGTCTCTTTTTCTCTTAGACAAACCTCGGGAAAGGAGTATTGTATTCACTAAAACACGCACACATGCGATCGTCGTCGTTGTCTAAAGATATAAGATTAGCAATGGTTTCATAACAACAAATTTTCAACATTGGAACAATTAACGAGTTAAATGTACCATGATATGCTATATCAATGAACTCAGAAGCTAAAACTGTCCTCATCAAACAAGGCTTTTTAATTAGAAATTTTCATTCAGAAACAAAAAGCTTGAAACCCTTAAAAAAATACTCTTAACTTATTGTTGCATTAGGCTACAATACACAATCTAAGTAATTCATTGGTTATATACAAGTTAAAAATGGACGCAAACGTAAAATAACAGGCGAAAAGGAACAAAAATAGACGAAAATATATAAAAACGGACGAAAAGTTATAAAACGGACGAGAACGTAAAAAAACTGGCGAAAACGTAAAAAAGGAAAAAAAACGGATGAAGACGGATAAAAACGTATGAAAAAGTAAAAAATAACGAAAACGTATAAAACGGATGAAAACGTATAAAAAAGACGAAAACGAATAAAAACGTAGGTAAACGTTTAAAAATGTATAAAAAGGTCTAAAAATAGACGAAAACGTAAAAAATTGATGAAACCATATAAAAAAGGGACAAACGTAAAATAAACCGACAAAAACGAATAAAAACGTAAGAAAACATATAAAATCGGATAAAAACATATCAAAACTTAAAAGAACAGACGAAAACGGATAAAAACGCATGAATCCATAAAAAACGGACGAAAACGTATAAAAATGAACTAACAATGAAAATATTTTCTCTTGAGGGATAACGATGCAAATATATTCTTTTGCATTAGGAGATAATGGAGAAATAATTTGCACCGTTAGTCCTCAATGACAGATTTTACTAACGGAGGGATGTATGGTGACTAACTTTACTAACAGATGAATGTGTGTGTGCCAAAAAAAAAATAAAAAAAATAAAATAAAGATGTAAGGCGGGACAATGGATAAATGTATAAACCAGAAGATGTATTTTGGACTTTATTTTTTTATTAATTTTTGTTTTAAACAATCACTAATTATGTAAAAAACTAGAAGGGGGGGTTGAATAGTTTTACGTTATTTTTAAATTTATTACCAAAATATTTTGTAGCTTATTAAAAACTTTCGATTCGATCTAAAGTGAATTCAAGTAACAACCAATATAAGCAATTCTAATCTAATAATGAAAGTATTGAAATAGAATAAAGAAAAGATAGAGTTAGAAAGATCAAACCACAACACGCGAATTTATAGTGGTTCGGCTACAAGGACACCTTCCTTGCCCTACTCCACTCCCCGAGTATCACACTCGAGAGTTTTCTTTACTATGTCAACAAACTCCTTATGGTGGTGAAACCTTACACACCTTGGCTTACACGAGTTAACGACAATAAGCTAAATGTCGAGTTCTAATCATAGCTAGAACCAATCTCACAACTTCTTCAAGACTTCACACATTCACAACTTCTTTAAGACTTCACACCTTCTTCACACCTTGTCAACTTCACACCTTCTTTTATGCACAACTAAGTCACAACTACTAAACTACTTTACAACACACCTAATTTCTACAATCGACAAATTCACACAACACTTTTACAAATATCTAACACTACTACAATATGAAAACAGCTAATCACAACACTACTACAATTAGATGGTGTGGAAAACTAGAAGGGGGGGGGGGGGTTGAATAGTTTTACGTCGTTTTAATTGTTATAAAACAAATTGTTTAAAAGTTTTCGGTGATTTATAAAATATAGATTCGATGGTATATGAAATCTAGTTATACACAATATGAACAACACTAAGTATATATACTATGAAGCAATAATTATGTAAGTAATGAGATAAGTAAAAGATGGAAAGATCAAACCGAGAGACAAGCGATTTATAGTGGTTCGGCTACAAGGCACCTTCCTTGCCCTACTCCACTCCCCGAGCACCTAACTCGAGAGTTTTCTTCACTATATCAACAAGCTCCCTTATGGCGGAGAAAACCGTACACACCAATATACACACCAATCTACACACCAATCTACACACCAATCTTCACACCAATCTTCACACCAATCTTCTTCACACCTAGCTTTTACACACCAATCTTCTACACACCTTCTTCTACACACCAATCTTCACAACTATCCTACTTCACTACTAATCAACTTCTACTATCTACACAACTATTCTCTAACAAATATTCACAACTAATCACACTATGAAATAATAATCAATGATGATGCACAAACAACTTAGATGTGGAGATCACAACTAGTTGTAATACTTCTTGTCTTGAGGGATAGAAGTATTCTTCTCTTGCACTTGAATGGATTATGTATGGATCACTTTGAAACAAAGATTTAAGAATGTATGATCAAAGGATTTATAGATTGGAAATGGAGATCTAGAACAGAAAGTTCTGGAGTGCAAAAGGTGGGGAAAAAATCCAGGTTTAAGGTGGTATTTATAGGCAAACGTTTCTGACAGAGGAGCGTGGCCGGTCCCCTTAAAGCATGGCCGGCCCCCTTAAAATTAAGGGGGCCGCCCCTTATAATTAAGGGGGCCGCCCAACTGTAACGGCCAGAAACTTTGTCTTTTAGTGGGGAAAGTTTATTTGGTGAAAAACTAACTGATTTTGGTTGAATATTTGAAATCATATATTTAGTATGATTAAAACATTTTTCCTTATTACCAAAAGTGTTTTTCAAAAATATATAATAAGATTATATAATTAAATAAACTTTGTATTAGTTAATTAAATACCCCTTTGATCAAACATTGCACTAAACACTTTGTTTATTCATACCTTAAGTGATTTGGATGTAAAGAGAAATATTAATCACCAAATACTTGTTTATGTCATAAGTTTTAGTTCTTTGAGGTTATATTTTCTAATGATCAAAACATAGAGATATTGATAAAAACTTAATAATGTTTTTAAGGCATTATTTATGTCAACAATCTCCCCCTTTTTGATTATTACAAAACCTTAAACTCAAAAGATTTAAAACTTGTTATTAGACAAGTATTATAGAGTTTACCATTTCTCTTCTCCCCCTTTTTGTATAATCAAAAAGGTTAGGCCGAATAATCTTCGTGAAAGAAGTTTAAACGGGTAGAGAACTCCCCCTTGATGTATGCTCCCCCTCGTTTGAGAACACAAAGGGAACGAGCAATTGGAATCTTGGCTACAAAAATATTTTGAAGAGAGCAACACACATATATATGCAAAAGCAACAATTATGCAAATAAAAATAGATTCATTCAAGCATGATAGAAATAATTAGCATAACAACATTCAATATGCTTGTAGCATATTGATTACACTAAAACAAAAGAAAAGATATAGTCCTATATTGCCTAAGAGAGCACTTGGACTTGCTTGCAACCCATGGTTGATTTGTTTTATTTGCTTGAAGGAAAACAAAAGCATGGAGCTTAGATATTTGATTGAGGTGGATATGGGGTGTTGCATGGAGCGGGAGAAGTGGA
The DNA here is from genome assembly GCA_030686995.1 of Artemisia argyi. Lineage (NCBI taxonomy): Eukaryota > Viridiplantae > Streptophyta > Magnoliopsida > Asterales > Asteraceae > Artemisia > Artemisia argyi. The sequence goes on along the minus strand of CM060690.1, from coordinate 51,480,021 downwards.
TCTCACGATGTTGTATCGTGTTAAGGGTGGTATTGGATGATTACGAGTGAGAAGATATTCAATCCAAGAAATATCTTCACTCAAGTAGAGGATTTGTTTTTGAAGGAATATGCAACAAGGGCAAAAGTGAGTGTGATTTGTAACTTGATCCAAGTTAAGAGAGTGGGGAAGGCAATTTGCATAGGGTGATGATGGAGGTAGCCCTTTGTTGCGTTGTGCAAGATGCATAGCAAGGAGATCGCTAAGATCATGGATTTGGTTTATTTCATCACGGAACCTTTGTTTTTCCGTGGCAATGTGGAGGGGATCATAGGTTTGGTATGGATAAGTTGGGTTTGAGTAGTTGGAATTGTAGTTTGATGGTTCATCAAACTTGCATGGATCATTATAAGTTGTTGGAGGTTGTGAGGTGTAGTTTGGCTTGAAGGAAGATGTTTGGCCAATGTTGTATGGTTTGTAAAGTGGATCAAATGAATGCCTTTATTGGTTTGATGCAAAGTTTGGGAAATAAGAGGTTGGTGGTGAGGAATGATTTCCAACTACATTTGTGATGATAGATTTGTTTCGAGGACTTTTTCGTCGCCAAACGGGTTTTTCCGTCATCCTTGCTAGCCTTGAGGCTTTTGATTTTGGTTTGTTTGGAGAGTTCATGATGGGATGAATGGAGAGCTTTGAGGATTGGGGATATTTATAGTGTAAGATTTGTGTGTTTAAGGATGGATAAAGTTTGTTTAGAGGATTAGGACAAAATGTGTTGGTGAAAAATGGGAAATGTAGGTTGAAATGGGCTAAAAAGCAGAAAAGATTCTGTAAACCCGACCATCAGATGGCCGGTCCCCTTAATTAGGGGGCGGTCCCCTTAAAATTAAGGGGGCCGCCTTACATAATTAAGGGGGCCGCCCATCTGGTGATTTCCAGATTGCCAGAATTGGGTTTTTGGCAGAAAATTTGCAGAAACGTTGTGTTTTTGGACTTGGATTCAAGCAAGTTCAATTCCTTTAGGCAATATAGCATCTAATCTAATCAAGATATAGCATACATGCAAAAACACATAAGCAAAGGAGCAAATAATCAACACATAATAAGCAATAGGAGGTAAACAAAGGCAAGCACACTTAATCTTCCTAAGGCACCTATCTTAGATTGAAGGCAAGGATCTTAGTGAGTGGAAAAACTAGTGATGGATCAAGATGACACCATTATTAGTGAATTTGTCCTAGTGAGTGTCTATATGCAACAAATGTGGAGTTGTGATTGTTTCGACTCCTAGAAGCAAAAAGAAATAGCGATCCTAAGAAACAATCCAAATAATCTCCTTGATTCAATTTTTGCTCGATCATGAGTGTCAAAGACATATATTAGATTATATACCTTGACAATTTATGTGAGAGTTTATGCATGATTTTGAAATATAATATTTTTTTTTTAGAATTAGTCAACAATGCAAGGAAAATGGTTTTCATGGGGTTCCTAGATTGTGAGAATAATTTTTAGAGAAAATTGATTGAGTTTAAAAAAAAAATTTATGCAAAGAAAATAAATTTTCCCAATCTTTAGTTTTGTGCGAAATAGATTCCTAGACTCAGAAAAGATGAAATGGGAGAAAAATAAATTTCATGCAAGTATTAATTTGAAATATTTCAATATAATTTAGTCAACTTGTTCCATCATTCCTAATCCTAAACGCAAGTGGTTGAATAATTCACGCTTAAGGGGTTTTGTGAATATATCCGCAATGTTATCTTCCGATGCAACCTTTTCTATAGATATATTTCCTTTTTGTACATTATCCCTAAGAAAATGGTGACGTATTTCTATGTGTTTAGTCCTAGAGTGTTGCACCGGATTTTTACTTAAATCTATCGCACCTTTGTTATCGCACATAATGGGGACATTTTCTAACCTAATGCCATAGTCTATGAAAGCTTGTTTCATCCATAGTGCTTGTTGACATGCCTTTCCGGCGCTTACATATTCGGCTTCGGTGGTAGAAATAGCAAGAGCGGTTTGCTTCTTCGAAAACCAAGACGTTAGACAACATCCCATAAACGTGCAAATACCGCTAGTGCTCTTTCTATCTACGTAGTCTCCCGCATGATCCGAATCCGCATATACAATGGTTTCTATGCCGGATTCCTTAGGATACCATAATCCTAAGTGTATAGTGCCTTTAATGTATCGGAAGATACGCTTAACCGCTTCTAGGTGAGAGGTTTTGGGATCCTCTTGAAAACGGGCACAAAGGCAGACACTAAACATGATATCGGGTCTACTTGCCGTCAAGTATAGTAAACTACCTATCATTCCTCTATACTTGGAGTTATCTACGGACTCACCTTCATCGTCCTTTGTGAGCTTTACCTCCGTAGACATGGGTGTTTTTATAGGTTTTGAGTCTTCTAGGCCAAATTTCTTAAGCATTTCCTTAATGTACTTAGATTGGTTAAAGAATATTCTATCTTCTAATTGTTTTATTTGTAATCCTAGGAAGAAGTTAAGTTCACCCATCATACTCATCTCAAACTCATCATGCATGATTTTGGCAAATTCATCACACATGTCTTGACAAGTCGATCCAAATATAATGTCATCAACATATATTTGAACAATGATGAGATTAGGGTCTTTCCTTTTAGTGAAAAGAGTGTTATCTACCATTCCCATGGAATAATCATGTTTAATAAGAAAAGCTTTTAATCGATCATACCAAGCTTTGGGAGCTTGTTTGAGTCCATACAAAGCTTTCTTTAACTTATAAACATAATCAGGTTTTGCGAAGTCAATGAATCCTGGAGGTTGTGCCACATATACCTCCTCATTGATAAAACCGTTAAGGAATGCACTTTTCACATCCATTTGGAATAACTTAAAATCTAGGGCGCAAGCATAGGCAAGTAATATCCTAATTGATTCTAGTCTAGCTACGGGGGCATAAGTTTCATCATAATCAATTCCTTCTTGTTGATTATAACCTTGGGCAACTAACCTAGCTTTATTCCTAGTAACTATTCCATTCTCGTCTAACTTATTTCTATATACCCATTTGGTTCCTATGATGGTCATATCCTTTGGATTTGGGACTAGTTCCCAAACATCATTTGCCTTAAATTGATTTAATTCTTCTTGCATAGCTATAATCCAACTTTCATCCTTTAAAGCCTCACTAATATTCTTAGGTTCTATTGCTGAGAGGAAACAAAAGAAGTTGTTTTTATCTTGGGCTTGTGACCTAAGGGTTCTTTGGTTAAGATGTCCTATTATATTATCTAAAGGATGTGATCTAGATTCTTTAATATTAACGATTTCGTTATTTTCTAAGTGAGTTTCTTCATTGTCATTTCCTATGGGTTTTGTTTTACTAACCTCAATAGCTTCTTCTTCGACTAAATTATCATCTTCTAAAGGTAGCGTTTTAGAAGGTGGTGGTGTTTCATCAAATGTTACATTTAGTGATTCCTCTACTTTCATTGAGTGTTTGTTAAGTATTATATATGCTTTACTATTTTGTGAGTATCCTAAAAATATTCCTTCATATGACTTTGGATCAAACTTAGTGAGGTAGTCCTTAGTGTTTAAGATATAGCATTTACTTCCAAATACTCTAAAGTAGCTTAAGTTAGGTTTTCTATTTCTTAATAACTCATAAGGAGTTTTTCCTAGAATTCTTCTAATTGATACCCTATTTAGAATATAAGTCGATGTATCTACGGCGTGACACCAAAATTTTTGTGGAATGGATTGTTCATTTAACATAGTTCTACTCATTTCTTGTAGTGACCTATTTTTTCTTTCTACTACCCCATTTGATTGAGGAGTACGAGGAGCGGAGAAATTATGAGATATTCCATTTAACTCACAATATTTTCCGAATTGTACTTCGTTATCAAATTCCCTTCCATGGTCCGTCCTAATGGCAACTATTGAGCATCCTAACTTATTTTGAATCATTTTGCTAAATATTTCGAATTTTTCAAAGGCTTGGGTTTTGTCACTTAAAAACCTAGTCCACGTGTATCGTGAGTAGTCATCTACTATTACTAAAGTATACTTGTTTCCTCCATAGCTCCGCACAGCGGATGGACCAAAAAGATCCATATGTAATAATTCTAGGCACCTAGTAGTGGATACTATATTCTTAGCTTTGTGGCTAGCATGAGCTTGTTTTCCAACTTTACATGCATCACAAAAATGTTTGTCATATTTTAGATTAGGCAAGTTTCTAACTAATTCCTTAGAGGCCAAAGATTGTATTTGTTGCATGTTAGCATGTCCTAATCTCCTATGCCACAATGTGGAGTTTTCGTCTAGGGTCGTTAGGCATATCCTATCTTCAGGTTTGTTTCCTAGTTTCATAACATATACACCTCCTTTCCTAATACCTCTACCTATAATTTTTCCATTCTTAATTATTTCGCTATCTTCTTCGGAAAAGATAACTTTACATTTATTATCGCATATTTGGCCTACACTAAGTAAGTTATATGTTAAATTATTAACATGTTCAACATTTTCAATAGTAAGTGAGTCTTGAGAAATCGTACCTTTGCCAATAATTTTTCCACGCAAGTCACTACCAAAGATAACGTTACCTCCGTTGTATGCCTTATATGTAGAGAATAGCTTTCGGTTCCCTGTCATGTGCCTTGAGCATCCACTATCCTTGATCCATTCGTCAGGCTCCAAGTCAATTCCAAGGCATATTTCGTCGGTTGCTTTTGCCATGAAACACTTTTCTTCTCTTGGTTTTTCCACTTCTTCTTTGTCACTATCACTCCATGTTCTACTAACAAATGCACCTTGATTATCATAACTCGGCGGCTTTAGACATTCACCAACGAGATGATTTGGACTTCCACATCTAAAGCATTTTCTTTTCACGTAATTGTCACTTCTATTTCTTTGGAACGATTTTCTATCGTCATGTGATGATCTAGTGAATCTTCCTCGTCTCTTGAAGAATTTCTTGAATTCTCTTACGGCCATTGCATATTCTTCGTCTTCACTTTCGTCACTTGAATCATCATCATCACTAGGTTCCTTTTTGGCTTTTAGAGCAATGGATTTGATTTGTTCTTTCTTGACTTTGACCGTTTCCGAATCTCTTCTTATGATTTCTTCATGAACCTTCAAGTTGCCAATTAGTTCATCTAGTGATAACGTCATCAAGTTCTTTGATTCTTCAATTGCCGTGACCTTAGCTCGCCATTTTGGATGCAATGCCCTAAGGAATTTCCTAACACAATTTTTACTAGAAAATGTCTCATCAAGTGCTTTTAAACTTGTGATGATAGTGTTAAACTTAGTAAAAGCATTATCAATTGATTCCTCTTCCGGAATCGTAAATTGTTCATATTGTTGTACAAGAAGATCTATTTTATTGTCTTTGACTTGGCTATTACCTTGGTGAGTGATTAGTAAAGAATCCCAAATTTCTTTTGCGGTTTTACACATAAAAATTCTTTCATATTCTTTGCGTGGTAACACATTATAAATAACCATTTTAGCCTCATTATTTTTTGCTAGTTTCTTTTTCAAATCATCATTTTGTTTTTCAAAAGCTACAATTTCATCCATTTTAGTTTCAACATTATATTGAATAGGGAGAAAATCACCAAAGGTAATAATATGCCAAAGATCAAGATCTTTTGATTTCACATACGTTTCGAATCTATTTTTCCAATATAAAAATCCATCACTTTCAAATAGTGGTGGTCTTTGCATAGATTGCCCTTCTAAATATTTTAAAGATTCCATAGATCGTTACAAGTTTTAAAATACAATATATTTTAAAATTCTTGCTAGACGTGGCTCTTGATACCAATTGTGGAAAACTAGAAGGGGGGGGGGGGGGGGGTTGAATAGTTTTACGTCGTTTTAATTGTTATAAAACAAATTGTTTAAAAGTTTTCGGTGATTTATAAAATATAGATTCGATGGTATATGAAATCTAGTTATACACAATATGAACAACACTAAGTATATATACTATGAAGCAATAATTATGTAAGTAATGAGATAAGTAAAAGATGGAAAGATCAAACCGAGAGACAAGCGATTTATAGTGGTTCGGCTACAAGGCACCTTCCTTGCCCTACTCCACTCCCCGAGCACCTAACTCGAGAGTTTTCTTCACTATATCAACAAGCTCCCTTATGGCGGAGAAAACCGTACACACCAATATACACACCAATCTACACACCAATCTACACACCAATCTTCACACCAATCTTCACACCAATCTTCTTCACACCTAGCTTTTACACACCAATCTTCTACACACCTTCTTCTACACACCAATCTTCACAACTATCCTACTTCACTACTAATCAACTTCTACTATCTACACAACTATTCTCTAACAAATATTCACAACTAATCACACTATGAAATAATAATCAATGATGATGCACAAACAACTTAGATGTGGAGATCACAACTAGTTGTAATACTTCTTGTCTTGAGGGATAGAAGTATTCTTCTCTTGCACTTGAATGGATTATGTATGGATCACTTTGAAACAAAGATTTAAGAATGTATGATCAAAGGATTTATAGATTGGAAATGGAGATCTAGAACAGAAAGTTCTGGAGTGCAAAAGGTGGGGAAAAAATCCAGGTTTAAGGTGGTATTTATAGGCAAACGTTTCTGACAGAGGAGCGTGGCCGGTCCCCTTAAAGCATGGCCGGCCCCCTTAAAATTAAGGGGGCCGCCCCTTATAATTAAGGGGGCCGCCCAACTGTAACGGCCAGAAACTTTGTCTTTTAGTGGGGAAAGTTTATTTGGTGAAAAACTAACTGATTTTGGTTGAATATTTGAAATCATATATTTAGTATGATTAAAACATTTTTCCTTATTACCAAAAGTGTTTTTCAAAAATATATAATAAGATTATATAATTAAATAAACTTTGTATTAGTTAATTAAATACCCCTTTGATCAAACATTGCACTAAACACTTTGTTTATTCATACCTTAAGTGATTTGGATGTAAAGAGAAATATTAATCACCAAATACTTGTTTATGTCATAAGTTTTAGTTCTTTGAGGTTATATTTTCTAATGATCAAAATATAGAGATATTGATAAAAACTTAATAATGTTTTTAAGGCATTATTTATGTCAACAGATGGATGTAGAGGAGTGTTCTTCTTCTTGCACTTGAGTGGATGAAGCTTTGGATCACTTGGAAACAAAGACTTATGAGTTATATGATCAAAGGATTTTTGATATAGAAATGGAGGTTGGATCAGAAAGTTTTTAGTGCAAAAAGGTGAGAAAAATATGTGGAATGATCCAGTATTTAAAGGGCCAGAAAATACTGTTCTGGAGCGTGCCGGTCCCCTTAATTAGTGGACGGTCCCCTTAATGATTAAGGGGGCCGCCTAGTATAATTAAGGGGGCCGCCCTCCTGAACGTTGAAAAAGTTTTTCTGGATAAAATTTGCCCTTTTTTGTTGGAAATTTGAAATCATATCTTTGTAGTTTAATATAACAATACCAAAAATGATTTACAAATATATATAAAATGTTAATATCATTTTATAAAATGTTATGTCTTAAGACAAGGTTTCCTTTGATCATGTAATGCATAAGATGCTTAGTTTATGCATACCTTAAGTGATATTAGATGTAGAGGTAAATATTTGTTACTAAATACTTGTTTACGTCTTAATCTTGACTTAATTTGATTTGAGTTTTGTGATTATCAAAACATAGGTTTATTGAGAAATATTAATAACGTTTTTAAACATTATTTATATCAACAATCTCCCTGTTGGGAACGTAGTTTTACTATTTATCAAGTCTCGGTCATTTACTTGTAATAGGTTGCTAAGGCTTGTATGTTTATTTTAACTTAAGGCTTATGTAGCAAGCCCATGGGCCTTAAGCCCATTTTGTTTTCTAGAAAGGAAGGAAGGGAGTGTTGCCCTACTCCTTCCCTATATATACTAGTTATATGTAACTAGAAAAAGAGTTGGTTATTTTCATTATTCTATGCAAACTCTTTCATTTCTATTTCTAATATTGTCTTAATCAACCATCTCTCCTTCTTATCTTATTTCTATCTTTCTTATACTTGTGTTTACAAAATGGTGACCTAACAAGTGGTATCATTCGCCTAATAGAGATTGAAGTGTGTTTCTTGGATTCAACGTGGGATTTAGGGTGTTCTTTTGCTTCTTTTTTTGCTTCTTTCTTTGTTTCTTACACTTAAATCTTGAAGCTTGGATAAGTTTTAAGGTTAATATAGTGTTTAGAAGCTTAGATTTTGCATAAAGTTTTGATTTTTAAGGTTTTTTCTACTCAAAATCTTCAATAGTTAGTGTTTTCTAAGTATTGGTGAAGTTCTTTGATCAAAAGTACCTTATTTCTAAGCATTTTTTCTTCAAAATTTGAGATTTTTCAAGTTTCTGACCTTCTTACGCGTAAGTTTCGTGAACAGTACGATTCAAAAGCTGTCTACAGTACTTTTTGTCCCTTCTACGGATAAGATTTGGTCAAAACCCTTTTCCTACGCGTAACTCTAGTCAAAACCCTCTTTCTACGCTTAACTTGGAAGTCTACGCTTAAATCCTACGCGTAAGCTCAATTCCTACGCCTAAGTCCTACGCTGAAGTTACATCCTACGCAGAAGTTGTCTTTTTCTACGCAGAAGTTCAATCTTACGCATAAGAGTTAATCTTACGCGTAAGTTGCCAGACTCTACGCTTAAGTTTCATCAAAGGTCTTCTCCTTGTGTTACGGTGACTCAGTACTTCCCTAGCTTGGATAAGTTAGTGGAATACTTCGACTTCGGATATCTTTCAAGCTTGGATAAGTTTGAAAAATTTGTTTGGTTGTTTAACCTTACGCATAAGTCTAAACTTACGCATAAGCCAAAGCTTACGCGTAAAGAGAAAACTTACGCATAAACTCAATGTTTACGCATAAACTATTCTTTACGCATAACCTAAAGTTTACGCGTAAGATTATTGTTACGCGTAAGATTTCAACTTACCCCAAGGATTTTGACTTTAACCAAAGGAACGTGCATTTCAATCTTCTACAAGATCCATCTTTCACACAAGTCTCTTTCTTCTATCTTCTAACTTATTTTCAAAAAAAAAAAAAAATCAAATTTAATTTTTACAGGAGACTAAACTTTCAATTTTTACGCGAAATTTAAATTTTTGTATAACGGTGAAAATTTTTGGCCTAAAATTCAAATTTTTAGGTCAAAATTCAAATTTTTTCGGTAAAATTTGGCGGAAAAAATTTTTAAAACTCAAATTTTTTCTATAACCTTAGAATTGCATTTTATAGTGATTTTCAAAATTTTGGAAGAGAAAATTTTTCAAATTATTTTGGAGGGAAAACCAGAAATCACTATTTCGACCTTGAGTGTGACATTTTGTTTGATTATTTCGATTACGTCGCAACAATCAAGGGGGAGAGAAATGTCATCTACAATGTCTCAATCACCTTCTTCCAACTACCTCCTCACCAATATTCTCATCAGCAACAGTCATCAAAATCAGTACCTTCTTCCAACTACCTTCCTCACCAATATTCTCATCAGCAACAGTATCATCAACAACAAAGTCACATCTCCCTCATTGATCATATTCTGCTCTTTCGCAATGAATCAAGGCCTCCAATGTTGCTACCAGGAACGTATACTTATTGGAAACGGAGATTTCTACAATGGCTCACAGATCGTCCTGCTGCAGATCTCATGCTTAATTCCATTCAAGATGGTCCATACAAAATGATATTTCTTGCTGACTCAACAGGGATTATCAGACCACAAACTGATGAAGATTTGAATGCTACTGAACTTGCTCAGTACGATGCTGACCAACAAGCTGCATGGTTCATGACACTAGCCCTTCCCAACTCAATTTACATGAATATGGACTTTCAAGCCAGTGCTTATGAAATGTGGAAATATCTTGAAGCTATGCATCATACAAAAGAACTTCATCACATCAGAATGAAGCAAATTCTTGAATCTTGTTTAAGCATGAATCCACTGAAGACCATTCTCCCTGCTCCACCATCTCCAGCTGTTGACCATGGATCCTTAAGTTACACTCCAAATGGTCTCTTCTTCATTCCTCCAAATGCACCTGAGCATATCTTCATTCCACAGTACCATCCTGCAACACTAAATAATCATATGCTATCACTTCTGCAAAATCTTGTGAAGCTTGGACAAGCGTCTACTAAGAAAGGCAATGGCGCTATGACTTCAACTTCTGAATGCTTATACACAATGAAAGATACTGATGATGAAGAAGCTCTTATCGAACCGAGCATGGCATTCTTGGCATATATGGAATATATTGCAGATGAGGAAGCTCAAGATTATGATTCAACCTCACTCTCTGACGATAATGTTGAATACAATGCCACACTTAGTCAAATGGAAGTTGAAGGGGATAATCTCAATGCAGTTTTGCAAAGTGTCATGGGAGTTATTCCTTCTGATGATGAATATGCAGATTTGGAATCCAATACAGCAGATTTGGAAACCGATACAACAGATGTGATGTTAATGGCAAACATGCAGGAATTTCACATGATAAATACTGGCTTAGAGTATGATTCTGATGATTCTGAAGATCCTTTTGTGAAATTAAACCAAGAGAAACGCCTGACATCTTTTAGATTACTTCATTCACACCTGAAGCTTCTCTCTAACAAAGACTTAGCAGAAACTCGTTCCGAGATTGGATTCAAATGGGAATTTCCAGGCCTGTTTGGAGAAAAAGTTGATATTTTCACTACTTCTATGTTCGACAACGTGAATCAACTTGAAAAGCAACTTGCAACTGAAGAATTTCACGAGTGTGGATCCAATGCCGCCTTCAGAGTGCCCAAGAAACAGTTTCAACATTTCATCAGTTATGACTGTGAAGTGGTAAGCGAGTATTTTTTAGAATACACTCGAATTGAGGCTCAAACCTTCAAAGATATATTGCTCCAACACCTGGATGCTATTGAAAAGTCAATTGTTGAAAGAGTACTTCAGAGACTAGAGTATGACAAAAGGGTTAATAAAAGGAAGTTGCAGATTCAAGAAGAGCATGTTCATAAAATTGATGTATTGGAACCTAATATGGTTTTCATGGATAGCAATGGGACAGAATCAGAAGTGCAGAATGACAACAGCAGATTGAGGAATGATACAGATGCAGACTGTGCAGAGATCAGACCCTTCTATGACTCAGAGCCCAACTTTGACAAAGGACAGATGGATGAGGAAGATGTCATACCCATCTAAGACAAAGAACCGAACTTTGACAAAGAGCAAATGGTTGAGGTACAATCTACTGTTGATCATATTATGCTTGCAAATAAGATACAACAATCTGAGCAACCTAACTTCAGTAATGAAGGAGAGGTTGACCAGAATGTTGTTCAATGTCCTGACAAACATTCTCAGTCTATGTCCTTACCTGATAATCTTATAACTGATACATCATACCAAACTCTTGATTCTGAAAACATTCTTCTCAAAAAGACCATTACCCAGTTTCATAAAGATTTTTCAAAACTGGAGGCACATTGCATCTCACTAGAACTCAAATTGCAAAACGAATCTCTAAATTCGGGCAATAATGGTCAATCTATGAATGAACTAAGTAAACGTGTGGATACATTAGTTAAAGAAAATGAGCTTTTAAAAGGTCAAATTCAAGCAAAGGTGTTTGCACATGCTGCATTGCAAAACAAATTAAGAAGACTGACTGGTCAGAGTGTGGATACTAAGTTTGCAAAACCATCAATCTTGGGGAAACCACCTTTTCATACAAACAGAAAACAATCAGTGGTTAGACAACCAACTGCATATAAATATGAAAAACCTAAATCTTCAAAATCTCGGTTTGCCTCCCAAGTTGTTGAGAAAAACAATTTGACAAAACCAGTCACTCCACATTCTTGGCCCAAGGAAAATGCATCTGTGTCTGCTAAATCTCAACACGTGATTATACCTGCCTCATCTAGGATTAGTTCGAAAACAGTGTCTAAAACGAGCATTAAAAGTAAAGATTCTTATGGAAGATATGACATGTACAAGAACTATGATCTAGAAAAGGCTAGGAAAAAGGCGCTACTTCAAAAGGATGGAATTCTAGGTTCAAAACCTCATGTGATGCCTTCCACTGTAGTACAGAACACTGCTTGTAGTAGCACACCAAAACCTAAGAGTAAACAACAAACTAATAGGAATTGGCTAGCTTCTAAGAGTAGTTGCGTAAATAATCATGTTGTCTGTGCTTTAAAATATCTTCAAAAAGGAAATTCACTAGAAAAGGCTCAATCAACTAAGACAGATAAACCCGTTGAACCAAAAGTCATAAGTCAGAAACCTAAGAAGTGGATCAATATAGGACGTAGGTTTTCTCAACCAAGTGATGCTCCCACTGCATCTAAAAGGAAAACATCTCCGAGATCTAACATTAGGTGGGTACCCACGGGTAGAATTCTCAAATCGATTGGTCTTAGGTGGATTCCTACAGGAAAGAGTTTAGACATTTGCACCAAAACTAATGTGATTTCCACAGCATCAACCGCTAAGACTAATATAAAAACCATCGGAATTGTGTGTTCAAGTGTCAAGAAGATAGTTGACACTACATCTTTATGCTTCTAACACCTGGAACCCAGTTACCCTTGGGGCTCCATATTCTCTGTTTTGTCTATTCTTTCTTCTTTTCAGATATAACAGGAATGGCTTCGGAACAAATCAGTTTCGGACCCGCAACCAACCGTTTAAAGCAAATCAACAATGGCTTCAGAACAAATCAGTTTCGGACCCGCAACCAACCGTGTTAGGTCACCATTTTGTAAACACAAGTATAATAACAATAGAAATGAGATGAGAAAGGAGATTTGGGTGATTATATGAATAAGAGAAATATAAGTGCAAGAGTTTCCTTAAGAAATCAAATAACCAACCAAGTTTACAAATGACCTAAGGCTTCTATATATAGGGAAGGAGCTAGGGCAACACTCCCTCTCCTTCCTTTCATCATTTCGTGGGCTTTGAGGCCCATGGGTTTCATACCTTAAGCCTAGTAAACTTAATACAATTAGTAAATGAAAGTAAATAATAGTTAAGCAACCTAACATTATTACAAATGACCGAGACTTGATAAAATAGTGAAAACTATGATCCCAACAATCTCCCCCTAAGGGTCGGTCATCACGGTTGCTTGACGTCTTCATCTTTGTCGTTGACTTGTGACATGTTAAACTCTAGACGTCTTAGAAAATGGTTTGATTGATAATGGAAGTACTTTGCTCTATGTCTTTGTTCTTTGGTGATGATGTAGTTGTTGTGTTATGAAGTAGTCTGCCGTTCGTCACTCCTGCGTCTGTGGTGGTTGTCCGCCATTCCAACATACTCACACATCTTTGGACTTAGACTTTCACGTACAAGAAGTTCCTTTCCACACATTGAGATCTTTGTCTTAATACTTTGTAGATTCTTCTTATTGGTGTAGAATCTTTCTTTGAACTTTGTGTTGCTAAGATCTTTGGGGAAGCTTTCTTTGACTTCAAGATGTATGTATGAGCATGTTGGAATCTACCATCATGGAAGTGAGGTACCTGCGAGTAAACAGTTAGCAATAAATAACCGGTACTTACAGATAAGGAATTAGAGCTCATCAACAGCATAGTGTGAAGACTCCTTCTAATCCTTATCCAGGCCGTTCCCATATCAGATACTCCCGAAGGAGCTTACGAGACCTACTAAGTAGCTCAATGACTGGGTGAGTCGCTGGGGATCACTCCACGACTGTAGACCGAAATGGAACCACCGCAAACACTAAGCGTAACCCTTGTGAGGTTACCGAAGTGACCTGTTGTTAGGGCTGTTTGATGTTGACCTTGGCAGGATTTCCGTTCAATCATTGAGAAATACTTACGTAATTCTCTCATAAACGTTCTCGGCAGATTGCTAAGATCTGCGAATGATTCGATAGTTTACAACTGATGCCCATTGATGTAGAACACCAGTTGTAGAAATACTAAGTGTTCCTAAGAGATCGTTGATGTATCTCAAGGCTCTAGACTCTATAAGTGCACACCTAGGTTTCCTATGCGGAGACTAGGGAGGGGTCTCCTGCTTCAATATCAACCGTCTCTAAGAGATAGATCGATAGGTTACGCTGGTTCCCCGTGAGAATGAAACAAGTCCTTTTAAGAGAACTTTAGTGGTTAAGAAGGTTTAGTGCATTGCGTCACTGGGTCCATGATGACTTTGTCTTCAATACCGGTGTTGTCTTTTGCAACAACCAGTAGCATACGAATTGAACCCGGTGTCTGCCCTAAGGTTGAATATATGGAGGGCTATTTCTTTTCACCCTTTTCTTTACTTTTCCTTTTAATTCTTCAACTCCTTCTTTCCCTTTCATTCTTTTCTCCTTTTTCGTATCATACCTAAGGACTTCTAACTCTAACTATGGGAGATGTCCTTGGGTAGATCCCTCCGGCTCTGGCGGATCATAGGAAGGATATTCCTATCTTAATCACCTTATAACTCCGACAGTAGCCAAGAAACCTTTGATTGAAAAATCTCTCAAAGTGTTTGTGATAAATAATTTTGGTTAACACTTTGAGAGTTTTGTGTACACTTTTTGAAGGGCTCCCCCTGCACATTTGCTCATAAGTATTTAATAAATTTGCACATGCGGGAGGAGCAAGCACTTTTGAATTGATCCACTTTCCGTGAACAAGACCGATTCGAGATACGCTTACATTACTAGTTAGACTAGCTTGAAGTTATTACCCGGCCTGGTCAAGTCCACAGAAAGTTTCTCGAGACGGTACATTTCTACTAAGACATATCCTTTTCGAGACACGCTTACGTGGTTAGTTAAAGAGATACATTGTCAGCTTTTAGGTGACAACTAGCTCTAGTAACTAACTTGATGTTATTACCCGTCGAGGATAATTCCTTTCGATATTATTAAATTTTATTGTCTCGTCAATTCCTGGGTCAACACTGAGTCTAGCTCGCGCATGATACAACTTTTAAGCTTTGACTTCGTATATTTTAATCACCTTTTCATTTTCTCCCCCTCAAAAATAGCATATAAAATGATGTTTTTGACAATCTTTTAGATTAAAATATGCCTTTTGAGTCTTACGGGGAAATTCACCAAGAACTTTTGATTTAGAGCAAAGTATTTTGTTTTGACAAGTGCTCCCCCTCAACAAGTGATTAGGTCTTATTGAGGTGAAATACTTGTCCTTTTGAGCAGAATTATGAAAAATCATAAATGTTTGATTAATTCTACTCAAAAGTAAGAAGCCTTCGCTCCTTATATTTAGGATTAAGGCACTGATGCGTACCTCAGGGTCATTTCTTTACAAGTACGGGTTGTACACTGTTATGTGTGCACAAGCCATAATGAAAATAATTCAATTAAATGAAACAATTGATATTGAAAAGAATAACCAAATGTACCAAGTTAATCTTCGTCAGGAAGTGGAGCATCAAAGTCAGTGAACTTGGGTTCTGGTCTTTCGAAGAGTCTGACAGGAAACGATGGTCTGGCACCGATATAGCTTTCCAGTCGTCTGGTCTGTTCCCATCGAAATAACCTTTCTTCAATCTTTAAGACAAAGTTACGAACTTGTCTTCTTGTGCTGGATTTCCATCTAGGTTGTTCCCCCTTAGCTATCTTTCAGCGATCATCATTCAACCTTTTGACAAGCCCATCACGAACAGATTTGAGTGTAACATCACAGAATTTGTGTACCTCATCGAACCTCATGAAACTTTGTATCCTTTTGCTGTTGATGTAGGTGAAACCAAAAGGATCTTGGTTGAGAGTAAACTGTGAAGTTTGATAGATTCCATCAAATGTGAATTGCGGCTTTGTCAAATTGATCTTCTGTTGGTAACTTTCCACTCCAAGCTAAAGATCTTCCACTCTTTCTTGAACTATCAATCGTCTGATGAATAGAAGTAGTGACGCCATGAAGTTGTACTGAACTTCTCTGTCGAATCCACGCATTTTTCCTTGAACCTTTTCGAGATACATATCTTCGATGTCATTAAGATTAAGGTCTGGAAAATCTGCTTCGGAGAACTTGTACTTCTTTTCATCTTGTCGTTTAACCACAATTTCACGCATGAATATGTAGTTAAATCGTTGTGACTCCTGAATCTCCAAGATAGCGATGATCTTACATTTATGCTTCACATTTTCTAATGATTTTTCTTCTAATCTGCTGGTATAACCGAGACGACGACGTTCTGGCCAGTGTTGAATCCCGTGTAGAGCATCTCTGTCGTAAGCAACGATGGAGTTGCTGAAAACACGAGTAGTTTCTTCAATAGCAGGAATTTCGTATCTTGTGGCAGGTACTGAGATTGTAAGTGATGAAGCATATTTCTTCCTGGGTTTATCATGGGTGAGTTGGATGTTATGAAGATCTTTGTTCAAGAAATAGCTGTAGGGAAGCTTGGGTTTATCTGGAAACCCTGTCAACGGTAATGGTTTTGTCCAGTCAGTGAAGTAAGGCTTTTCATGGTTTTTGGAACTGAGGTCGATATTCATTTCAGGATTTAGCCAGTCAAATTCGGCAGACATTGCACTGGCTATATTCTGCATATGATATTCGTATTCTACTTTGTTTCCTGATCTGGACTTAAGGAATTCTTGTGCATCCTTATTGATTCTTCTAAGCTCCGTCTTTGTAAGTTTGTTGATCTGAAGATTCTTCATTATGACTTGGGTGAACTGTAGAGTGTTACCCGGAAGGGGTTCTTCTTCTTCGAGAGGAGGTTGAGCTTGAACCATTTCTGTCAGCCAATCATTTTGAGGAGTGTCATCATTGTCGAGCCATGAATGACGTCTTTTCTTCTTTGATTTCTTGGTCTTAGATGTAGCATCTTTGTCTTTTGCCTTGGATGGTGACGATGGTCCAACATGAGAATCGGGAATAGGGGAAGCACGATAATCGGTGTCAGGTTGACCCTGGTAGTCATCAGTAGGTTCCAAGAAAGTTTCTTCTTCTTCAGTTTGACCTTGACCGGTAGCTGAGTGGTGTTGTTGATTTCCAGGAGGAGTGGAGTCCTTTTGTGGTTGTAGAGAAGATGAGGGACCGGTTCCAGACTTAGGTTTCTTGCCTTTTGAGTTTGGGTCAGGGTCGTCATCTTTTCTTGACCTTTTCCGGGCTCCAGCTGCATCTTTGCATGACTCTTTAGTTATGTAAGCCGCCATAGCCTTATAAAGTGCTTTTTCTTCAGCAGTTTGTGTGATTTTGGAGGCAACATTGTCGAAGAGTTTGGCAAGCATTTCATTGAAGGATAATTCAGGGATGGTTGGAGCAACAGTAGAAGCTTTTGCAGTGTGAAGCGTAAATGGTGTAGTTGACAACATTTTTCTAGTGACACTTCTGATTCTGTGATCCAAGTTGTCCTTGATTGGTTCAAGAAGGTTTGCTACTTCAGGAGTGATCATATCAACTAGATTTTCAGAGAGAAAATTGTGTGTGGCAGTCCTGATAAATCCTGTGTAATCAGAGTTCAAGAACTTATCGATCAGCTGCTTTGACTCCTGGAAGTCTTCAACTTGTTTGGTAAGACTGGTAACCATGTTGGTAAGTATGTTGACTTGCTCCTGAAGATCAACTGGTTGTTTCGGTTCATTGATTGAATGTTGTTTTGATGCGGTTTCGGAAGGTGTGGGAGATGAGTGCTCAGGTGATGATTCGGACGATGACTCGTTGTGAGAGTTTGAAGAAGAAGCAGGAAGAGTTAGATCCTTTGGTGGAGAGTCTTGAGGAGGTGGAGGTTTTGCTGAGGAAGTCTGCTGAGAAGATGACTTAAGAAATATGTTGGTGTCGAACGCGTTCTTCTCTTCATTTTCTTTTCTACGACGTTCCTCTGCTTCCTCTGCTTCTCGTGCAAGGAACTCTGGAGTAATGAGGTATTCATGTTCCTGATCCATAGCTATGTTCTCTTGTCCGCCAACATTCTCTTCTACATTAGCAGTCTCTGTCATATTGACATCTCCTGTTTTGTCTGTATCTTTACCGGTGTCATCAGGCTGTGGAGCTAATTCTAACGTAGTGGACACAACGGGAGGAATCATGCTGCTAGTAGCTCCTTCATGTTCTGACTGATCGATAGGTGGTGGTGTTGAAGGTTGAGACATGAGTCGGCTTTCGAGAGTTGCTTTCCTTTGTTCTTTCCGAAGTCGTTTTTCTTCAGCTCGAGTGTCGACAACTATACTTTTCAGTTTACGTTTATCGACCAAAGGTTCAACGATTGGTTCGTCTTCATCATCATCATTAGGCTCATTAATAGTGATCCCTTTTCTTTTCCTTGTCTCTTCTTCATAAGTTTCAAGACTTTGTTGTATGGCGATCTCTATTGCAGGAAATCCTTCATCAGGTGCTCTTACTCTCAGTTCATAGTCTGGTTCTTCTTCTTCAGATTCCGTGTCGAACTCTGATTCGCTGTCAGAAGGTGGGGGTGTAGGTTCATCATGAAGAGTGTACTCAGGAGTTACCTTCTGCTTTGGCTTGGTTGCAGGTTTGGGTTTGGATGTAGGTTTAGGTTTGGTGGAAGTCTTGTGTTTTGACTTAGGAGCAGCCTTAGACCTAGTATAAGGTGAGCCAGTGGTGCTTGTAGTACTCCCAGACTTTACACCTCCTTTGCTACGAGTCTGAATAGTAGCTTCTTCCTGTACCCCTTTGTACGCATTATCATAGTATTTGTAGTTCAGACTTTTCTTGATCATGTCATCAAGAAGGTATTCGGGAAGCCTCATTCCATTGATCTTGGTAGAGGAAGTGGTCATCTTGATGAATGAGGTGGTGAAGTCATCCTCGAAGAGGTGCTTCGGCTCATTAGGATTAGCCATCCTTTTGATGAATTCTGGTGTGTCTTTGCAGAAATGTTCTATGAGAAGTTTGGTGAATCTTGTGAACGGGATCATTGTCTTCACATGTTCGGTTTGAATACTGTAGACTATATCTTTCATGATAGGAACTGCAAAGTCCATAGGTGTCAGAGTCACCATTCCCCAAAATGTTTGCAAATGTTCAAGCCTAGGATGTTCATGACCACTTTTTCTTCCTGATATCGATCTTACAACCAACAGACAGAATGTTCTCCAAGGCTGAGGGATATTCTTGGCATTGAATCGGGAAAGCTTGACTAGCGGTACGTCATCATCAACATCATATCCTAACTCAATGAAGAAGTCAAGAAGATCCAGTTCAGGTAGTATAGGAGCTAATTCGTTGTTAGTTTGAGGCAGGAGAAGGGCTGTACGAAGAACGTCGTGATCTACAGTGTAGACTTGGCGATCCAATGTAACAGTAAAAGATTCATCATCCAAGTTAGCTTTAGCCGTAAGCCAGAACTGATGAAGGTAGAACAGAGGAACTGAAGTAGAACAGATGAACAGGTGTTTGCATGGATGTGCAAGTAGAATATCTTTGACAATCATGCACGAGTTCTCTGTAATTCTCAATTTGTCGAAATCAACTCGTGGATTGTTGTTGCCAATCGTGACATTGTAGTTTTCGGGAGTGATGTCATCCATGGTGAGTAATGGAAGAGCTTGTTCAGGGACATTCTCGTTGTGTTCAGCCATGTTAATCTGAAGAGTATAATCATAAACCAAACATCCAGATTTGTTACGCGTTAGCACAGTTTTGAGTATGGTTATAGATATCTACTTAAGACAATTAAGCACGAATGTTTCATTTTGTTATGTGTGAAGTGACGTATGATGCATACTTGAAGAATATTGATCATTTTATCTCACTAAATCAATTTAAGAAAAATTAGAGTACACACTTAAGCACAAAAATGATCCAAGTAGCATATTTACTCATCATGTGACAACAAATGTTGATTACAACACACTCACAACATAATTACATGTATTCGAAATTACAACAAGCAATCATCATATTTTCGCAAACTTTACTTGATTTCGAAAACTTAATCTAACATGATCTCGAAAAATAGTCATAAGGAATAAGGTTTTCGCAAACATGCATAATGAATGTTTTCGAAAAATATTCCAAGTGTGTTCACGATAATAATTTTATCGAGAACATACTTAAGTGAAATATTTTCGAAAAGATTCAAGGATGCTTGATTGCGAAAGATTTTCACATATGTGATTTCGAAAAAAACATGGTTCTCGAAAACGTTTGAGCAGTGATACATATTTATCGCAAACACACTTATGTAAGAGATTGCGAAAGATTTTCAAAGTATGTATTCTCGAAAACAAGATTTTTCGAAAACACAAAGCGTTTGAGAAACTTTCGCAAACACTCAATAAGGGTGTTTTCGAAATGACGAGATTGCGAAAAAACATGATTTGCGAAAAATGGGATTTCGAAAGAAGTTCTTATACAAGAATTTCTTGAAATTGATCCATACGTACGTTTCTTATGAAAATTTAGTATCCAATGATTCAGACCTGTCATTAAGAATGATATAACACAATTGGTCTACTTCTATACATAAGTTAGCAGTGATTTCGAAAAACACCAAGAACATGTTCTCGATAAAACTGAAAACTAGAATCTAATGAAGATGATTGGTTCCATTATATTGCTAACATGTATAAGAAGCACAAAAACATGACAAACAAGGCCTATGATCACAGAACAAGAGATGCCTATGTATGAACGAGATACCCAAGTAAGCGAGAATCAAGACCATATCGATGTGTATTTAAATCTAATGCACAATATTGATACATATACTCATAGCAACATATCCCACCAATAACATAACACAAACATCCACAGAATCAAAAGAACCCAAATCGAACTAAACCCTAGTTTTCGAAAATAACACAATCATGTATTGGGCAACGATTAAATGACATAGGAATGTTAGAAACATGTTATAGAACAAAACCCCTATAAAAAATTAGCCACCCAAACATGAATTGTATCATCTCGAAATTTACGAAACCCTAGGTTTTTAAATCGATAAATCTTGAAATCTAACCATTAGCTTTGCAATTAAATGAAAACCTTTGTTTGTAATCGAGTAAGGATCACGTAGAAACTTATAGATTGAAGATTACTAACGTGGATTGCTCGTTTGAATGTGGTCCGTAGATTTTGAAATGGGGTTTAGGGTTTTAGAAATTGTGATGTTATGAAAAAATGGATTGTTTGTTTGAGTTTTTTTTTTTTTTTTTTTTTTTTTTTTTTTTTTTTTTTTGTAACTTTGAGTTTATGACACTTTTGGTCCCTAAACTTTTAATTTACATTATTGAGTCCTAAAGTTAAATGGCAAACAAGTGCAACATAAAGATATACTCCTAACCGCCATTGTAAATGAAACCTTAATCGAGATGAGATGAGGGAATGAACGTAAGACTTCCACAATAACCGAAGTACCGCATCTTTAGAAAATATGCAAGTATATCAATTTTGAGAAAAGTTGTGTA
Organism: Artemisia argyi; assembly: GCA_030686995.1. Lineage (NCBI taxonomy): Eukaryota > Viridiplantae > Streptophyta > Magnoliopsida > Asterales > Asteraceae > Artemisia > Artemisia argyi. The sequence continues at coordinate 51,458,579 of CM060690.1, read as the reverse complement.
GCAGTTGAGCTTATCTCCCCCTCAACTTTTGTGAAAAATATAAAAAATTACAAGATGTTGAAGAGAAGAGATATACTTGCATTTTTTTTAAGTGTTTTGATTGGTTTATATTTAAGAAAATATTTACAAAGATAGTTTTGATGTTTGACGATCAATTGTGTTTTAAAAACTTTTCCAGATCCTCTGGAGTCAAACATCGCATACCAATTTGGTGAATTAGACTAGCAAACCTTGATGGTGCTAAGGATTTGGTAAGTAAGTCCGCCAATTGGTACTCAGTCCCAACAAAATAAAGTTCAACGGTACCCTTTTCCACATGCTCTTTGATGAAGTGATATCGGAGATCGATGTGTTTAGATTTGCAATGATGTACTGTGTTGCAGGAGATAGCAATTGCACTTTTGGAATCACAGTAGATAGGAATCTTGTTGAATAGGTAGCCATAATCCTTAAGTTGTGATCTCATCTAGATGACTTGAGCACAACAAGCGGACATGGCTACATATTCAGATTCTGTTGACGACAGTGATGTGCAGTCCTGCTTCTTTGATTGCCATGACACAAGTTTATCTCCGAGAAATTGTAATCCACCAGATGTACTTTTGCGTATGTCTAAACATCCTACATGGTCAGCATCTGAAAAAGCAATTAGTTCAAAACCAGAATCCTTCGGATACCAGATTCCCAAGTTAATAGTTCCCTTTATGTATCGAAGGATTCTTTTGACATCACTGAGGTGTTTTTCAGTTGGTTTAGACTGATAGCGAGAGCACATATAGACAGCAAATACTATATCAGGTCTACTAGCTGTGAGATACATGAGGGACCCAATCATACTTCGGTATTTGCTAGGGTCAACTGGAATCCCATGTAAATCAGCATCTAGTTTTGTGGTATAGCCCATTGGTGTATTATAAGTATCACAAGACATCATTCCATGTTTCTTTAAAATTTCAAGAGCATATTTGGACTGATTTATAAAAATTCCACGGGGTGATTGATGAACTTGTAGTCCTAGAAAGAACGAAAGTTCACCCATCATGGACATTTCAAAATTATCTTTCATTAATTTTGCAAAATCATTAGAGTAACTTCTTTTTGTTGAGGCAAAAATAATGTCATCGACATAAATTTGAACAACAAGTAAGTCCTCCCCGTAGGTTTTTGTAAATAGTGTTGGATCCACCGATTCTTTAGAAAATTTATTGGCCAGCAAGAAAGTGGACAGTTTGTCATACCACGCCTGTGGGGCTTGCTTAAGTCCGTAGAGTGCCTTTTTGAGTCGGTAAACGTGATTAGGACGCTCAGGATCAACAAAGCCGTCTGGTTGGCTCACATACACTTGTTCACGTAGTTCTCCATTAAGAAATGCGGTTTTCACATCCATTTGGTAAACAACCATGTTCCTATGTGCAGCATAGGCCAAAAAGATCCGAACAGCTTCATGTCTAGCCACTGGAGCAAAGGATTCTGCAAAATCAAGTCCTTCTAGTTGGGAGTATCCTTTCGCTACCAGACGTGATTTGTTACGTATGACAGTCCCTTCTGCATCAAGCTTATTCTTCCAGATCCATTTTAACCCAATGACAAAGACTCCGTCGGGTCTTTCAACTAATTCCCAAACTTCTAATCTTATGAATTGCTGAAATTCCTCTTGCATAGATTCAATCCAGTTGTCATAAGTCATTGCTTCTTTAATGTTCTTTGGTTCTTCGTGACAAACTGTGAGTGCATAGATACAAGTTTCTCCATCAGTGTGAAGTCGTTGTCTTGTCATTACGGGTACGTCTGGATGGCCAATAAAATGAACTAGTGGATGGTCTCGAGTCCATTTGTGTGTTGAAGGGTGTAGTTGATAAGTATCTCGCATGTTAGCAGGATCCAAATTGCGTGTTGACGACTCAGCTATATCAGGAACTGTAGGAGCCGGTGCAAACGGGTTAAAGAACGCATCAGGATCATGCTCTGCGGGTTGTGGAACTGATTGTGGTGTTGGATCTTCAGCTGGATGGTGGGAAGTAGAACCAGTTTGTTCTGCTGTAGATGGTGATACAATTGGAGGACCGTCTCCCACAACACTTGTAGTTGTTTGTTGAGGTGAGTCTGGTACTGGAATGTTATCAGGTTGAGCACCGGAATTTGGTGAGACCTCAGTAGGACGGTATTCAATTGTGTCATCAAATAGTGGAGCAAACAAGGTTTCTAATTCTTTGCGGTTGAGTGGCAATGGTTCAGCCGAAGATTCCGGAGAGTTAAGACGGTTGAATTCGGGTCCTAAGCTGTGTTGCTCAGAAGCCATTTGTGTGAGTTCATCAAAATTAGCGTGAATGGTTTCTTGAATTTCTCTTGTACGACGATTCCATATCCGAAAACCTTTTGAATTTTCACAATATCCAACGAACACTCCGATGTCAGCCTTTGCCTTAAGTTTACCTAAATCATCACGATCATTTTTCGGATAACAAAGTGCTCCAAATACATGAAAGTAATCGATATTCGGTTTTCTTTTGTGAACAATTTGATAAGGTGTTTTACGATGGCGTTTTGTTATCATGCAACAGTTTTGGGTATAACATGCGGTTGAAACAGCTTCTGCCCACAAGTAATCTGGTAATTGAGCATTAATCAACATAGTTCTAGCAGCTTCCACTAACGTCCTGTTGCGTCTTTCAACAACTCCATTATGTTCTGGGCTTCTAGGAATAGATGTTTGATGTTCAATTCCCACTTTCTCATAATATGACCTAAGTGTCTGATTCTTGAATTCAGTTCCATTGTCAGTTCTGACCATTCGTACCGTGTTGCGTAACTGAACTTGAATTTTTGTGAGAAAGGTAATGATCATGGAAGGATCCTGATCTTTACTTCGTAAGAAGTAGACCCAAGTCCATCTTGAATCACCCACAATTACAAGAATGTAGCGTTTACCGTTGATACTTTGAACACGCATCGGTCCACACAAATCCATGTGTAGCAATTGTAAAACATGATTCGTACTGTGCTCAGGTTTTGAAGGAAAATGAGCCCGAGTACTTTTTCCTTGTTCACAGGCAGGACATAAGTGATCTTTGGTGAAACGAAATCTTGGAAATCCATCAACAAGTTTGAACCGAGCAAGGTCAGTCATAGTTTTGAAATTCAAGTGCGAAAGACGTTTGTGCCATAACCAAGATTTAGTCGATTCCGCTTTGGAGAGAAGACATATCGGAGATGTTGCAATCATATCTGACACTGAAATTGTATAAAGATTGGAGCCACGTGAGCCAGACATTAGGTCGTTTCCTTGTAAGTCACGAACAAAGCAAGTTTTCTCACGAAATGCAACTTCTAGATCTCCATCACAAAATTGACCAACAGAGAAAAGGTTGTGTCCAAGGCCTTCCACATAGTAAACACAACTGATTTCGATGTTCCCACTTACATAGTCACCATATCCCATGATTAAAGCGTAATGATCATTCCCGAATCTGACAGTGCCAATGAACTTTGAGACAAAGTTGTGTAACAGTTTGAGATTGCCTGTCATATGTCGGGTGCATCCGCTATCAACAATCAAGAGAACAATCTGTACCACCTGCATCACCAGAAGAAGACACGGATGGAACAGAAGTAAGGGTGGAACCCAAAGAAAGTGCGGGTTCCTGTTGGTTAGAAACACATGTATTCAACAATTTAGGAATCCATTTAAAGTCTGGTTTGTGTTGTAACCAACGTTGCCAATTCCAACTAGTTCTTGCTTTCTTAATGTTAAATGCACTAGTAGTTGGCTCAGTCCTTGATTTGTTCTCGGCACTTATGGGGGTAACTTCAACTTCATTAGAAACCGTAGAAGACGGCTTTCCTAAGTTAGACTTAGAGGCAATAGTGGGCCTAGAAGGAATGCGTGTCCTACGTTTCTTATGACGATTGAGAAGAGAATTAGCTAAAAATTTTGTATGATCACCAGATGATACGCTTTTACGACAAAACACACAAGATGCATTAATATTCAAAACATTCAAAGGTTCATCATTCGTTACATTTAGATTTTGATTACAATTTGCCAGATTAGAATCTAAATCTGATGCAACATGAGTTTTATTCAAATTCCTAAGTTGATCTTCTACTTCTTGAGCTTCTAGTTGTCCTCTCTTACGTTGCAAGATCCTATTCTTCTTTTTACTTTTTCGCTTGGGTCTGCTAACGCTATTAGTGGAGACTAGTCCTGTAGAAGTGGAGTTATCAACATTAGTGTTTTGAATGACATTTTCTTTAGCAGTTTTGTCTAATTGATACATTCCTGGTGCTATCACCGTGGTGTCAACCATCTTTCCTTTTTGAATTAGCTTAATTTTCTCTTTCAGATCAATGATGATGTGATTTTTATCCTGGATTTCAGACTCAAGTAAACCATTGCAATATTTGATGTCATCACGGTTTTGTTGCCATTCGGCGTTTTCAATTTTTAAATCCGCAATTTCTTTCTTGTATCGGAGACACAGACCTTTTAAAGACTCGTTGTTTTTGCAAATCTGATAAGAGTTTGAAACATTTTGACTTTGAAGCTTCAATTCCATTTCAAGACTTTGAGCTTGACACCATTCAAGCCTTTGTTTGAGTTGACAAATTTCTTTTGAAAATTGTTTTGTCACATCATCATTTTTAATTCTCAGCATATCATTTTCCAGTTTGAGTGTCTCAATTTCCCCATTCAACAAGTTATTATCAACACAAAGATCATCCATAAGCATAGAAGTACCAGATTTATAGAGATCATTCATGATAACAGACAAAATATCAGCATTGAGAACTTGTTCCAAGAGTCGATCAGCATCATTTTTTAAAACTCTATTTCTTTGCTTTTGAATCAAAATCTCATTTTCAATTGAGTTGAAAACGTTTATCATATTTTTGACCTCGTTTTGAAGTTCCTGATCCCAACGTGTAGCACAAAGACGGAGGTGTTTGACAATTGGCAGCATTTGTTTTTGAAAAATATCTCTCTTTTCTCGCTCGTAAGCGGATTGAAAAGTTTTAATTTTTATTTCAGAATTGCGTTCAATTGTTTCCTCCAAAATTTCGATGTCTTCCATAAAAGTTTTGAAATAATTTAAGACACGACATTTTTTCGGTAAAGGTGTAAGTTCACCGGATGATGGTAAAGGTCCATTTATTTGTGCTACAGTTTGGACAGGGGCCGCATTGGAGGATGAAACATATGACTCAGTGACATACCATGATTTCTCAGGTAATTCTTTTTTAGTAACAAAAGATTTGGAAATAGGAGGAGCTTTTGAATAATCATATGGTGTCCAATTTTGAACATAACTCATTTTTGATCGACTCTCGTCTTCAAGTTCTTCTTCTTCCTCAGTATCAAAAACAACAGCACGTACAATCGTATTATCAAGCAAATGGTCCATACTGTAAATTTTAGGAATTTCTTTGAATGCCGTGTGAAGAAACATTGAATTGTAATCGCCAAGTGCAAATCCTTTATCGGGTCTCGGTTTTAAAGTAAATTTCTGAATTGTTGTGACAGAGTTCCCGTGTTTGTAAACAATGTTACGAAATTCTTTGAGTTGTTTTTCAAGATCAACAATATCACCGAGTAAGTCATCTATATACTTCTTTTTTCTTATTTTATGTTCACAAAAATCCTTTTTACAACTTGACAATTCTGTTTCTGTTTTTGAAAGTACTGTTTGAAGACGTTCAACTTGCATTTTCAATTCACACTTTTCACTTTCGAGTTTCGAAATCAACTTTCCGTTTGACTCAATTAAATCTTGCATTTTATGTTGAAGATCTTGTTCTTTGTTGTAAGAATCTTGAAAAGCTTTTTCAAAACTTTTTGCATTTTTAATCTTGTCTTCCTGATTTGAAAGCTGAATTTTATAACACTCAATATCTTTAGCAAGAGACGCATTTTGTTCTTTTAAAACTTTGTTTCTCTCGTTGCATTTTATGATTTGCAATTGTTGAGCATCAAGTTGTTTAGATAACAATATGAGGTCAGGGTCTGGATCAAAGGATGGTTCATGTTGTTCTAAATGATCATGTTTATCATTCTCAATAGGATCATCAAATGAAACAACTGTGTCATCATCAAATATGACAATTGTGCTTATTTGTTCATCTGTTTGAGAAGATGAAGATGATTTAGATGGAACAACTTGCGACGTATCTGATTCAGAAGCAGAGGGTGAGGCTATTTCATGTATTAGGCATGCTTTTTGGTCATGTACCTGAGACAAGCCGTCAGTGTCATACACTGGACCTGAATCATTAAACTAAAGTTCCTACATGTTGGCCATAAGCATCACAGCTGCATTAGCTTCCAGATCTTCCATGTCATCATCATTGTTCACATTTGCCATGAAGTTGTTATCTTGTTCAGGGAAATGTCCATCTTTTTCATCTTGAAGAGCCATGAGTAATGCCTGCTTGTGAAACTTACTGCCCCGAGTTCTCGGTTTGGGACATGCTGTCGCTATATGACCTTGTTCATTACAATTGTAGCACCATACTGCATTCCCTGAGTTGGAGTTCCTTGGTGCAACTGGTTCAGACCTTTGCTGAGAAGATCCTGAGTTGTTCCTGAACCCCGCATTGTTACTAAACCTCTGTCCATTCCCAAAGTTTCCTGAAGAACTTCCTGAACCAGATCGACCATAGCTACGATTCTGAATTTCCACTCTTCCATCATTGACAACAGCTTGATTCCTTGTGTTAGAAGATGAACGTTGACGGTTGTTTGTCTTGTTGGAGAATTTGCTAAAAGCACGAGCAATAAGAGCAAGTCCCTGATTCAACGTGTTAAAGTCATCATCGTCATCGTCATTGGAATTTGAGTAATACACTGCATCATTGTTGTTGAATGGAACAAGTTGAGTAGAAGCATTCTGTGGAGATGAATCATAAGGGACCATTTGGTTCGAGGTAGAAGACTGTGGATAACTGAAGTAGTTCTGCTCTTGAACATATGCATGATTTGACATTGGTGGTGGAGCATAGGGAGATTGAGCTACGAGAGTCAAAGAATTTGGTGTTGGTGTTGGTGTGTATCCTCCTCGTAGAGTTCGATCTTTTTCCACTTCAGGTTCATGGTGTTTCAGAAAATCATACAACAAACCATATGGAGCATCATGAAGATTTTTTGTTTGACGAACAAATGTCACATATTTATGCCAATCTGGACCAAGACTACCGACGAATTTGGAGTTCACTGCTATCCTTGGTACTGTGATTTTGTGACCTTCCAGATCATTGACCACATTTGTGAAATGATGATAGTAGGATTCAAGTGACTCTCCTGGTTCAATTGTGATGTCTGTGTATTCCATGTAGATTTTGGATTCCATATCATCTTTGTTCAATTGAGTGCCTTCCATAAGGAGACGAACATGTTCCCACATAGCTTTGGCTGTTTTCTGAGCATCGACACTTCGATAAATTGGATTAGGTATACCTTGAAGTATATAAGCCATTGCGTACTCATCAGCTTCACGATGTAATTTCTGTTCTTCTGTGAGTGCAGATTCTGGAAGAGGTCTATCACCAGGGGGACGTGGAGGATCAGCATTTGGATCACCAACGTCAAATCTTGTTGGCCACTCAAATGGTCCTTCAAGTATCACTTGCTTCAAGAATTTCCCATGAGGTTTCTTTAATTCAAGAAATCGTAAGAATCGACTTGACCACTGAACATAGTTCCCAGGTGTAAGCATTGGAGGTGTTTCAAGTGATCCTGCCTCATGTCTGGATTGTTGAGTTGTAATAACTTCACACATTCTGTCAAACCAGTGAGGTTGTTTGGAGGAAAACTGAGAGTTTTGTTGTGGCATTTGATATGGTTGTTGTTGAGGAATGATTTGATGTTGTTGCATCATTAGGTAATGATGTAGTGGATTAAACGGTTGTTTTTGAACGTGTGATTGTGAAGGTTGTTGATACGGTTGTTGCTGATGGTATTGTTGTTGCTGATACTGCTGATGTTGCTGTTGCTGAGAATGAGGGAAGTAGTAATTAGGTGGTTGAGACATCTTAGAACACTTGTGTAGAAATGGATCTTGTAGAAGGTATAGATTTAGCCAAATCTCGAAAACTTTGCTCAACTTCGGATTGCGAAAATTTGCACAACAGTGATTGCGAAAATTGTTTTCAAAATTTGGGATTGCGAAATATGGGATTTCGAAAATATTGGGATTGCGAAACAAATCAGGTTTTCGAAACTTTAGTGATTTCGAAATTTAAGAAATTTTCGAAAACTTGAAATTTCGAAAACTGAAGATGTTTTCGATAACTTGAAATTTGTGATTTCGAAAATTGTAACATTTTCGAGAACACAAACTCAAAAGCCAAATTTCGAAATTATACAATTTCGAAACTTATCCAAAAGTCGAAGTAACTTTCTTTCTTGTACAAGAAAGAAAATACTGAGTCCACAAAATGAAGTCGATATAGAGCACTTTTCAAGAGATCTCGAAACTGTGTATGTAGACGATTGCGAAATTGTGGCAGAATTTGTTTTCAAAGAAAGTTAACCAAAAACTCGTTTTTATTTCAAGATTCTTGTACTTTTAAGTATAAAATGATGAGATCTTTAAGAAAGTTGAAAACTTTATTAACTTTTTCAAAAATGAAAAAGATTTCGAAAAATAGTACAATTCACCAAATCGAATATTTTGATAAAAGTTTGGAACTTTTTGTTTGTTTTGATTTGTAGCACAAGTTTGTAAGCAAATATGTGATAAAAACCAAGAAACAAGCAAGAAAGTACAAAAATTTTAACTAAAATTCGATTTTAAAACAAGTTTAAGATCAAAAAATCAATGAAAACAATAACTACACCTTCTTCTAGCGAATGATACCACTTGTTAGGTCACCATTTTGTAAACACAAGTATAATAACAATAGAAATGAGATGAGAAAGGAGATTTGGGTGATTATATGAATAAGAGAAATATAAGTGCAAGAGTTTCCTTAAGAAATCAAATAACCAACCAAGTTTACAAATGACCTAAGGCTTCTATATATAGGGAAGGAGCTAGGGCAACACTCTCTCTCCTTCCTTTCATCATTTCGTGGGCTTTGAGGCCCATGGGTTTCATACCTTAAGCCTAGTAAATTTAATACAATTAGTAAATGAAAGTAAATAATAGTTAAGCAACCTAACATTATTACAAATGACCGAGACTTGATAAAATAGTGAAAACTATGATCCCAACAAACCGTTTAAAGCACATCAACAATGGCTTCGGAATAATTCAGTTTTGGACCCGCACTTCAACAATGGCTTCTAAGCACTACAGCTTAGGACCCGAAACTAACCGTCTTAACTTTCCGGACTCTTCGGCTGAAACATTTCAATTGAAAACCGTCCTCAAGAGGTCTCACCAATCTCCGCTGCACACCCAGAGAATATTCAACAACCACTGTTGAGAAAGACGGTCCTCCAAGTGAATCTCCAACAACCGCAGGACAAACCGCTTCCAACTCCAGACAATCAGCTAAAAATCCATTACTACAATCAGTACGACAACCTGCAGATTATGACGAAAATACTTTCTTCAATCCATTTGCACCGACTCCAACCATTCCTGATATAATAGAGTCGTCTTCTCGCAATTTGGATCCGTCTAATATGCATACGTTCTACATCACCCTTCGACACATCATTGGACTTAAATGGATTTGGAAAACAAGCTGGACGCATAAAGCACAGTGATTCGCAACAAATCTTGTTTAGTTACAAAGGGATACAGTCAATGAAGCAGGAGTGTACATCACTGTCATCAACAAAAGCTTAGTATGTAGCCATGTCTGCTTTCTGTGCTCAAGTCATTTGGATGAGAACTTAGCTCACAGACTACGGCTATGTATTTGACTAGATCTCAATGTACTGCGACTCAAAGTGTGCTATTGCTATCTCGTGCAACACCATTCATCATTCCAAGGCCATACAAATTGTTCTCCGCTACCATTTCATAAAGGAGCATGTTGAGAAGGGTACAATTGAATTAGAGTTTGTGGGTACTGAATACCAATTGGCGGACTTGTTTACACAGACATTACCTCCATCATGTTTTGTTGATTTAATTCACCAAAATAGTATGTGATGTTTGACTCCCGATGATTTGCAAAATTTTCTTAAAACCTAAGAAGAGTCAAACATCAAAGTCTTTCTGTAAATACTTTTTCTACAAAAAGAATCTTCTTTCTTTGTGTACAAACTTCAAATCTTCAAAACTATGTTCCTCCATTTAAACAAATCTTGCTTTTCTCTGTCAAAATGGAACATGTTTTGAGGGGGAGAAAACTTTTCACAATATCATGAAGTTTGGACACCTCATTTTTTATTCATCAAGGATAAAATGTTTCTTCATCATTCGGATTTAAACTCATTTTCAAAAAGGTTCTACGATCTCTCGAATTAAAAGTGCAAAAAGGTTTCACAAAATATATGCTAATTCGAGGGGGAGAAAAGGAATTTTTTCTGCAACGATCCCAAATTAATCTAGTTTGGACTTCAAATGGAAAAGTAATTAACCTTTTAATGAGTAAAGTCTTAAACTTAGGTAAAAGGACCTTGCAAGGAAAATAAAACAGGCTTTAATCAATGTTTTCACACATTGCACACATGATTAAAACCTCAACGAAGCAGACTAACGATTTTTTCCTCAATTATCTCCATAATTGTGAGTTTCTAATTTCCTCATTGTTGTTGTCTAATCGTTCCCTAAATGTTTCAAGTGTTTTCAACGGTCAAAAAGGCATAATCAGAAACTAAGGTTAATGTAATTATCGATTGGGGCATTTCTTTTTTATGTGTTTAGTCTAATTTATTATTTCTTATAGCTTTAGAGAACATTAAAGTATGCTCGATTGGTGTGTTTGCACGATTAGTAACAACATAGGTTTGTAATCAAGTGATTTAGGGTTTAAGATTTCGATGTCTTTCCTGCTACTAGGATGTTTAATTTGTACAATATTCATGCATTATGCTGCTAAAATGCGTGCAATGTCTCTAATCATAACCCCTAACCATTATCATAATTGGAAAATCTCGAGTGATAGGATGAGTTAATATGTGATCTTGTGTGTTAATTAGAGAATTCTGAGCATTTTGGTAGATTTAGAATGAGTTTCTTGATTCATCTGTATACTTGTTTGTGCCTTATGCATTTTCTCTGTGTGCAAGTACATGTCATCCCATTGAAAGTCAAAATTTCAACATTCGACAAAATGTTTCTTATGGAACATATTTTGAGGTCAAAGGGCAAAATGTGTTTAAAGGCTAAACTGGTAAATGGATTCAAAATGGTGAGAAACAAATTTTTCCAAACTCTACACTCTTGTTTTACACCGGTAAAAGCAAGTGTGAAGACCAAAGCAAAGTTGTTCAAAACCTTTCAAATTCTCAAAATCTGGAATGCTTTGGCTACAATAAAAGAATGTCTCTGATTTAGGCATCCCTAATACCGGAAGTTTTTCCATTCATCACAAAAACAAATTTTCAAAAAGAACCCAAGAGGTTCAACTTTAGATGGAAATCTTCTTCTTCAGATTTTAAAACTCAAAAGAGAGACTCCGGGTCTCAAACAACTTTTTAAAGTAAAAGAGTTTTAAATTTCCATTGATTCGACGAGTGTTTTATCATAATGAAACTAAGATTTTTCAATCCTCGTTGGAATTCAACATCTTTTAATCAGATTGACACAACCTATAAATGGATTTCAAATTTTGGTAAACAAAGATTTTCAGTCTCGAGGTTGTGGTCTAATCTAATTTTCATGCATTCTTTGTTGTACAATACTTGATTGTGTTTTCTAAAACCTTGAGCAGAATCATCTCTCGATTTTTTCACAAAGTATTTCATAAATACGATTCAATATTCTGCTCAAGAAGACTATCTCTCGAATAAACTTCATTATATGAGGGGGAGTATTTTGTTAAAAGAAAACTAATTTTGTATTAAAACAATGGCTTGTGCACGCATTACAGTGCACAACCCGAACTTGTAAAGAAAGGACCCTGAGGTACGCATCAGTGCCTCAATCCTAATATAAGGAGCGAAGGCTTCTTACTTTTGAGTAGAATTAATCAAATGTTTTATGATTTTCATAATTCTGCTCAAAAGACAAGTATTTCACCTCAATAAGTGTTCTCTTGTTGAGGGGGAGCACTTGGAAACTCATCGTTCTGAAATTCAAAAGTTCTTGTTGATTTCTCCCCATAAGACTCAAAAAAGCATATTTTAATCAAACGTTTCTCAAAAAACAACATCTTATATGCTATTTTTGAAGGGGAGAAAAGAAAAGTGATTAAAATATGAATGATAAAAGTTGTATCTCAAGCAAGCTAGACTCAGAATTGACCCAAGAATTGACGAAACAAAATGTTATCAATCGAAAAGACTTATCCTCGACGGGTAATGATATCAAGTTAGTTACTAGAGCAAGTTGTCACCTAAAAGCTGACAATGGAACTCTTTAACTAGCCACGTAAGAGTCTCTCGAAAAGGATTTGTCGAAGTAGAAATGTACCATTTCGAGAAACTTTCTGTGGACTTGACCAGGCTGGGTAATAACTTCAAGCTAGTCTAACTAGTGATGTAAGCGTGTCTCGAATCGGTCTTGTTCACTAAAAGTGGATCAATTCAAAAGTGCTTGCTCCTCCCGCATGTGCAAATTTATTAATTACACATGAGCACATGTGAAGGGGGAGCCCTTCATAAGTAAACACAAAACTCTCAAAGTGTTAAACAAAATGTTTGATAATCACAAATACTTTGAGAGATTTTTTCAAAGGTTTCAATGGCAATTATAGGATAGTTATGGAGTTATAAGGTGACTAAGGTTAGGAAAAAACCGTCCTATGATCCTCCAGAGCCGGAGGGATCTACCCAAGGACATCTCCCATAGTTAGAATTAGAAGTCCTTAGGTATGATGCGAAAAAAGGAGAAAAGAATGAAAGGGAAAGAAGGAGTTGAAGAATTAAAAAGAAAAGTAAAGAAAATGGTGAAAAGAAATAGCCCTCCATATGTTCAACCTTAGGGCAGACTCCGGGTTCAACTCATATGCTACTGGTTGTTGCTAAGGCGACACCGGTATTGAAGATAAAGTCGTCATGGACCCAGTGACGCAATGCACTAAACCTTCTTAACCACTCAAGTTCTCTTAAAAGAACTTGTTTCATTCTCACGGGGAACCAGTGTAACCTATCGACCTATCTCTTAGAGATGGTTGATATTGAAGCAGGAGACCCCTCCCTAGTCTCCGCATAGGAAACCTAAGTGTGCACGTATAGAGTCTAGAGCCTTGAGATACATCAAAGATCTCTTAGGAACACTTAGTATTTATACAACTGGTGTTCTACATCTGTTGGGATTCTTGATTTGATGTGACAAAATAGATAAAAGAATGAAACAAGAAGGGCTAAAGATGACAAAGAGACAAAGCTACAAAGAATAAAGATACATGAAATATTCTATTATGAAGAAACGATTTTGATAATATTCTGTATTTTAGTTTTATACTTATCTCTTTGTAAACCCTAATATCTCTCTATATAAAGAGACATAGGGTACAGGTTTTTTATATGTCTTTCACAATGTAGTCGACTAGAAAGGGGTGTGTGTGTGTTCTAGGGCGTGTAAACTATAAACGTCTAGAACTAGTTAATGTTAGTTCGTATCCTCTAAGATCTAAGATGTCTTAGATCCTTGTTACAATTGGTAACACGTTGTTATTCTGATCAAATAATAATTGGAGGTGATTGGGAAAAACTTTGTGTCAATAACTTTGATTTATTCTTATTCCGCTGCATGTTATTATCATTGTTATTGTTGAACCCTAGTGCTCAAAATGGTCCATGGAGTCTAACAAACTCCACAACATCAATGGACACCAGCTGTAAATTACCGAGTCCTTCGCAGATCTTAGCAATCTGCCGAGAACGTTTATGAGAGGATTACACATGTATTTCTCAATGATTGAACGGAAACTCCTGCCAGGGTCAACATCAAGCAGCCCTGACAGCAGGTCACTTCGGTAACCCCACAAGGGTTACGCTTAGTGTTTGCGGTGGTTCCATAGCGGTCTACAGTCGTGGAGTGATCCCCAGCTACTCACCCAGTCATTGAGCTACTTAGTAGGTCTCGTAAGCTCCTTCGGGAGTATCTGATATGGGAACGGCCTTGATAAAGATTAGAAGGAGTCTTCACACTATGCTGTTGACGAATTCTAATTCCTTATCTGTAAGTACCGGGTATTTATTGCTAACTGTTTACTTGCAGGTACCTCACATCCATGATGGTAGATTCCAACATGCTCATACATACATCTTGAAGCAAATGATAGCTCCCCCAAAGATCTTAGCACCACAAAGTTCAAAGAAAGATTCTATGCCAATAAGAAGAATCTACAAAGTATAAAGACTAAAGATCTTAGAGTATGTAAAGGAACTTCGTGCACGTGAAAGTCTAAGTCTAAAGATGTATGAGTATGTTGGAATGGCGGACAACCACCACAGACGCAGGAGTGACGAACGGCAGACTACTTCATAACACAATCACAACATCATCACCAAAGAACAAAGACTTAGAGCAAAGAACATTCATTATACAACATTTTTGAAGACGTCTAAAGTTTTACATGTCACAAGTCAACGACAAAGATGAAGACGTCAAGCAACCGTGATGACCGACCCTTAGGGGGAGATTGTTGGGAATGTACTTTTGTATTTTAGTCAAGTTTCGGTCATTACATTTTGTAATAATATGATCACAACTACATCAACTAAGAACAAAGAACGATGAATGATTTAGAAGACGTCTAAAGCATTGAAAGTCAAAGATTAAGACGAAGACGTCAAGCAACCTTGATGACCGACCTTTAGGGGTGATTGTTGGGAACGTAGTTTTACTATTTATCAAGTCTCGGTCATTTACTTGTAATAGGTTGCTAAGGCTTGTATGTTTATTTTAACTTAAGGCTTATGTAGCAAGCCCATGGGCCTTAAGCCCATTTCGTTTTCTAGAAAGGAAGGAAGGGAGTGTTGCCCTACTCCTTCCCTATATATACTAGTTATATGTAACTAGAAAAAGAGTTGGTTATTTTCATTATTCTATGCAAACTCTTTCATTTCTATTTCTAATATTGTCTTAATCAACCATCTCTCCTTCTCATCTTATTTCTATCTTTCTTATACTTGTGTTTACAAAATGGTGACCTAACACTCCCCCTTTTTGATGATTACAAAACTTAAACTCGTTAACTCAAAAATTAGTTTTTAAACAAGTATTTTAGTGAGTTTATATTTACTTCTCCCCCTTTTTGTAGAATCAAAAAGGTTATGCCGACAATTTTCAAACGTGAAAATTTGACGGGAAGATATCTCCCCCTTGATGTGTACTCCCCCTCATTTGGGGGCACCAAGAGAACGAGCTATGAAATGCTTTGCAAAAAAAAATATTAGAAGCACAAGTATAGATATGCAAATATATATAAGGTGATAAGAATATAATTAAGCATGTTTGAAAATAAGCATTCATATTAAAGCAATAGTTGTGTCAAGACACAACAATACAAGTAGCAATACTAAAGATTACAAGTAGGATGGCTATTACAAAAACTAACAACTAGAATGATATTTCATCATGCAAAGAGTACATGGGCTTCATAGAGCTTGCAAGCAAAAGGGTGGTAAAGGCTTTATTTATTAAGCATATCATATGCTTAATTTGGAGAGCATGATGGTGATGGTGGAGGAATGGGTGAGAATTGTGGTGGAGGAATAATTGGAGAGGATGGTGGAGTTGGTGGTGGTGGCGGGTTAGTAAGCAAATGTTCAATATATGAAAACATATATTGAATTTCATCTCAAAGACAAAAGATTACGGTTCGTGTTGTTATAAATAATGCCTAAAAACATTATTAACATATATCGATATCTCTATGTTTTGATAATCACAAAACGTAAACTCATTGAACTACAAATTATGACGTAAATAAGTATTTAGTCGTAAATATTTGCTTTAGCATTCAAATCACTTAAGGTATAAATAAACAAAGTGTCTAATGCATTTTATGATCAAAGGAATTTTTATTTTTACAAACCTTACATTTTATTAAAGTGGGACAAACATTTTTAAACTTATACAAAACAATTTTGTATTTATAAGAAATGTTTTATTCAAAATAAATAGTTTGAATTCAAATTTCAACCTAAAAAACGGCTACATTCTTCAGGAAAAACCTCCCCCCCCAAAAGACAAAAAATCTGAAAAAAAATATATTTTTTTCTTAGGCGGCCCCCTTAATTATACTAGGCGGTCCCCTTAATTATTAAGGGGACCGGCACCCAATTAAGGGGACCGGCCACGCTCCTAAACAGTATTTTTCTCCATATAAATACTGGTTCATCCCACATAATTTTCTCACCTTTTGCACCCCAAAACTTTCTGTTCTAGATCTCATTTCTATTCTCTAAAATCCTTTGATCATACATACATAAATCTTTGTTTCAAAGTTATCCAAACCTCTACCTTTCAAGTGCAAGAGAAAATACTTCAATCCTTCAAGAGAAGAAGTATTACAACTTGTTGTGACTTCAACATCCAAGTTGTTAGAGCATCATCCATTATATCTATTTCTTTGTGTAACTAGTTGTGAATATTTGATAGAAGATAGATTAGCAAGGTGTGTAGATAGAGTGAGTGTGTAGTAGATAGTTGTGAAGTAGAGAAGTTGGGAAGTAGATAGTTGTGAAGAAGATTGTTGTGAAGTAGATAGTTGTGAAGATAGATAGGTGTGAAGAAGTAGTGTTGTGATTAAGTAGTGACTAGATGTGAAGAAGTAGTGTTGTGATTAAGTAGTGACTAGGTGTGAAGAAGTTGTGTAGAAGGTGTGAATAAGTTGTGACGAAGTTGTGGTGTGTATATTGGTGTGTAAGGTTTTCTCCGCCATAAGGGAGCTCATTCACATAGTGAAGAAAACTCTCGAGTAGGTGACTCGAGGAGTGGAGTAGGGCAAGGAAGGTGTCCTTGTAGCCGAACCACTATAAATCCTTTGTCTTGCGGTTAGATCTTTCCATATCTTACTTATTATCTTGCTTATATAGTTATTATTTTTGTAGACGTAGACGTATATATATATTTGCTCATATAGTGCTAGTATTGATTTTACTTAAAGATCAAACAAAAGTTTCATTCACAAAACAAAGTTTTTACAATCAAACTAAAAAGGTAACATACATATAATTGATCATTTCGATCAAGTAAAGTTTTCATACAAAATATAACTAAGGATTATAAAATAAACGACTACTTACTTATCTCTCATATATAGCTATAATTGTTTATATTGTGCATGTGTTGGTTTCACATACTTAGCTTATATTATTATTGTTCATACTTAGATATGGTTGTTCATATTGTTCAAGATTTGAGTTCACATAAGATTGAATCAAAGTTTTAAAAGAAAACAAGGTTTTAAAACTAAACTAAGTTTTCATAATACAATTAAAAAGACGTAAAACTTTTCAACCCCCCCTTCTAGTTTTCCACAATTGGCATCAGAGCTTCGTTAAACAAGATTTTTAAAATATACTGTATTTTAAAACTTGTATCGATCTATGGAATCGGAAAAATATTTAGAAGGGCAATCTATGCAAAGACCACCACTATTTGAAAGTGATGGTTTTCTTTATTGGAAAAATAGATTCGAAACTTATGTGAAATCAAAAGATCATGATCTTTGGCATGTCATTACCTTTGGTGATTTTCTCCTATTCAATATAATTTTGAAACTAAAATGGATGAAATTGTATCTTTTGAAAACCAAAATGATGATTTGAAAAAGAAACTAGCAAAAAATAATGAGGCTAAAATGGTTATTTATAATGCGTTACCACGCAAAGAATATGAAAGAATTTTTATGTGTAAAACCGCAAAAGAAATTTGGGATTCTTTACTAATCACTCACCAAGGTAATAGTCAAGTTAAAGATAACAAAATAGATCTTCTTGTTCAACAATATAAACAATTTACGATTCCGGAGGAGGAATCAATAGATAATGCTTTTGCTAGGTTTAACACTATCATCACAAGTTTAAAAGCACTTGATGAGAATGTTTCTAGTAAGAATTTTGTTAGGAAATTTCTTAGGGCTCTTCATCCAAAATGGCGAGCTAAAGTTACGGCAATTGAAGAATCGAAGAACTTGTCAACTCTTCAACTTGATGAGTTGATCGGCAACCTGAAAGTCTACGAAGAAATAATAAAGAAAGACTCCGAGATGGTCAATGGAAAAAGAGAGCAAAGCAAGTCAATTGCGTTGAAAGCTAGGAAGGAATCTAGTAACGAGGATAGCTCAACCTCCGAAAGTGATGACGAAGAATATGCAATGGCCGTAAGAGACTTCAAGAAATTCTTCAAAAGGCGAGGAAGATTCGTTAGACAACCGCATGATGAAAGGAAAGCAAACCAAAGAAATAAAGATGAAAAAAATGGCAAAAATGATAGGAAGTGCTTCAAATGTGGTGATCAAAATCATCTCATTAGAAAATGTCCAATGATGTCAAGAAATCAAAATCAAAAGGCGTTTGTTGGAGGAGCTTGGAGTGATAGCGATGACGATGAGAAAGAAATCACAAATGAGGAGAAATGTCTTATGGCTAAGACATCAAGCGAGGTACGTTCCGAAACCGAATACTTTAGTGACGAAAATTTATCATTAGACGAAAAAGACCTAGATAGTGAATATAATAGGTTATGCAAATTAGGTCAAAAGGTTATAGCTAAAAATAAATCACTAAAACATATTAATAATCTATTAGAAAATGAAGTACTCGAATTAAAAATTAGACTACAACATTTGAAAAAAGGAAAAGAAGTTTTTATAGAATGTAAAACATGCATAGAGGTTAATAATGAAAACGAAAAAATTAAAGATGAAATTTTCAAACTTGACAAGTTTAAAAATAGTAGTAACCCACTTAAGAAAATAATAAGTGTTCAAGAAACTTCGGGAGATAAAACCGGTCTAGGATTAACCTCAACTAATGTTTCAACTAGTGAAAATAAAAGTATAAAGTTTGAATGTGAATCTAGTAAACAAAAATCATTAGAATCAAAACCTAAGTATATACTTACAAAAGTTAGAAAAATACCCATTGCGAATGATGAAAAAGTAAAAACTTTTTATAAACCATCCTTAAAGACCGAAGTAGGATCCTCTAAATTTAAATTAAGATCTAAAACTCCACCACCGAGAAAACCAAATAATCTTCATACTCGATCTAAAACACCTCAACCTAGAAGAAACTAAAATAGACAAAACTACAATAATACTAGTCATCAAATGTGGAATTATCAACCAAGTTACAATCCTTGGGGAATACTATCACCATACATGCATCCTAGCCAAATGTTGAATATGTTTGGACCAAACAACTTTGGACCAATGAGACAATGGGAACCAAGTGGCTAAGCTGTCAATCTTGGAAGAAGTTGGAATATTATCTACAAATGACTTCTATAAGTCAACATGGTCACTTGAAGTGCTTGAAGATATTCTATTGAAGACTAAAATGTACGCGTTTCTTTTAAGTTCATCGCTATAATTTGCATGCTTAGATATATGATTAGTTAGATTAATGCTTAGTTATACATATATGTGTACATAATAGCTTATATTCTTATAACCTAGAAACATCATTGGTTGACTCTCCTAGGAATAAGATAAAATTGTTCATTTCCGAACGAAATAGAAAATGGAAATCTTCTATATCCACTATTAGCAAACTCATGGTGATGAAGTGAAATGAGTTAAGTGGATCGATCGTTAATATAGAAGTAGGATTAGATCCCTCGCGTAAGAAAACTATGGATGAAACAAGCTCTCGTAGACTATGGCATTAAGTTAGATAAGCGTGCGAAACAAAGGAACTATAGATGTTAGGTTATACCCCATTCAACACTCTCGCATCTAACATATAAATTATCGTCTTCATTTCCTTTAGGATCATAGGATATGTAGAAACGATAGCATGAGATAATAATAGGCTTAACCAATCCTCTTGAGCATGAGATCTTTAATAAACATTTTTTAAAATATTTGATTTATGATATTTGTTGTCTAAAATCTAATATCTCTAAAAATATGCAAAAACCTCACATTTTGGAAAATAGTTTTT
Source organism: Artemisia argyi (assembly GCA_030686995.1). Classification (NCBI taxonomy): domain Eukaryota; kingdom Viridiplantae; phylum Streptophyta; class Magnoliopsida; order Asterales; family Asteraceae; genus Artemisia; species Artemisia argyi. Next base: position 51,438,400 of record CM060690.1, on the reverse strand, counting down.
CAAATAACTATCCCACTTTTAAATAACATGTTTTCACTATCAATATCCACAATTTTGTTTTGATCAAAACTAAAGATTGGGAAAATATTCTTTACCGTTCATTCACACATTTTGAAGTAAAAACCCAATCTATTTTATTCAAATAACTCTCACATCTAAGTGAAAACTTACTTTCAAACTTTGTTGAATAATGCTAAAAACGTCTCTTTTAAAATCATGCATGGTGATCTCATATTTGTCATCTATATTTATATAAATGACACTTATAAGTGAACTAAATCAAATCAAGAGGACCATGGTTTGTTCATTAAGACTTTGTTTGTAACAAGTCTAGAAATCAATGCTATCATAACTAACCACTTATTGCACATTGATACACATTAGGATTAATCCTCCTAGTTATGTAGTTATGAAATACTTGATGTTGCTAATTGTTTCCTAGCACTTATATTTTACTTGCTTGATGAGTATGTTTGCATGCTAGATGAAATTGCTTGTTTACTTAATCTCTTTGATTAACATGCTTTGGCTAAATAATTGCCTACATAATTAGTATATGCTTAATTGCCTCAAAGAGTTGGACTTGTTTGAAACCAAAAACACAACCTTTCTGCAATTCACTACCAAAAACCCTTTTCTGGCAATCTGGGAATCACCAGATGGGCGGCCCCCTTAATTATTAAGGGGACCGGCCTCCAATTAAGGGGACCGGCCATCTGATGGTCGAAGGTGTTGTTTCCTTTTTCTACTTTTTAGCCCATTTCATCCTACACTTCCCAAAATTCATAAACCTATTTTATCCTAAACCTTCTATCAAAATTTATACATCCTTAATCCCACCAATCCTACTTTATAAACACTCTGATTCCTCTCAATCTATACTCATCTCTTCATGACCTCTCCCATTAAACCAAAACCACCAAATAACCCCTTTAGAGAAGAAAGGCTAACTTCCATTAAAAGCCCATCAAACCAAATGATGTTGTCAAACATCCAACACCAAATTCCTCCTATGTCTTCAACATTATATACCTAACACCTCACTCTCTTTCTCACCAACATTACATATCAAAAACCTTTACTCACCCATATCCTTCTACATTACACTCAAACCTCATAATCTTTTCACAACTCAAGTGATTTTGTTCATAATCAACCAACACCTAAACCTCACTCTCACACAAATGATCCATTTAACAACAAATCATCCATTCGTGCTTCCACTAATGCTTCTTCTTATGATGAGCATGCACAATCCCAAAACAATAATGCCAACCTCATTACCAACACTTTACATGTTGCTCATTCAACAAAAACACCATCCACTCATGAAGCATCTCTTCCACGCATATCATGTTTTCATGATTACCCAAGCTCAAACATGTCTCCACCACCAAGAGTATCACCACCACATCCTACAACTTCACATGCCATTCCTATGTTGCATGTTCAAACCCTCACCCAAGACAACTATCATGCTCCACCACCATCACCTTCCTTCAAACACTTAATGTTCGTTGAGGCTCTAAAAGAATCCCATGAGCTTAGTGCTCTTTTAGCCTTACATCTTGCTCAACGCAATTTGGATCCACCTTCATCTAGATCACCCTCATCACCACACAACATAAATCAACTTGAGAAGCATGTCAACAATTGACCTTGTTGCATCTTTCTCCTAAAAACCATTGCATTCAATGAACACTTCACTTGGATTGAATATCTTCTCACTAGATCACATCCAATACCTCACTTGAACAACATCCAAAACCTTAATCAACCTCTTCCGCTACAAACTCTCCACAACCAAACTCTCCAACATTCATGACCCAAACATATACCTCCATTAATCCAACAACCTTACCCTAACTCAACCATCTTCATTCCAAACACTCCATCATCAACCATCTAAGCATACTATATGCTTATGATTTTCACTTTCAAATACGAATCAACCAACCTTTTGTTACAAGCAAGTCCGATGGCTCTCTTTGGCAAATTAGGATGTTTAACATAATCTTTTTGAATTAATTGTTATGTATCCTTAATATTTGTTTGCCATGCTTGTTATTTGTATATTGCATATTCTTCTATATATGCTTGTGCTTCTAATATTTTTCTTGCGAGCATTCCATATCTCGATCTCTTGGTGCCATCGAACGAGGGGGAGCACACATCAAGGGGGAGCTTTCATCCCATCTAACTTCATTTATGAAGCTAGCCGGCATAACCTTTTTGATTCTACAAAAAGGGGGAGAAGTGAATATAAACTCACTAAGTACTTGCCTAAAAAAAATTAATTTTTAGACTTAATGAGTTTAGGTTTTGTAATCATCAAAAAGGGGGAGATTGTTGATATAAATAATGCCTAAAAACATTATTAACATATATCGATATCTCTATGTTTTGATAATCACAAAACGTAAACTCATTGAACTACAAATTATGACGTAAACAAGTATTTAGTCGTAATTATTTGCTTTAGCATTCATATCACTTAAGGTATGAATAAACAAAGTGTCTAATGCATTTTATGATCAAAGGAATTTTTATTTTTACAAACCTTACATTTTATTAAAGTGGGACAAACATTTTTAAACTTATACAAAACAATTTTGTATTTATAAGAAATGTTTTATTCAAAATAAATAGTTTGAATTCAAATTTCAACCCAAAAAACGGCTACATTCTTCAGGAAAAACCTCCCTCACAAAAAGACAAAAAATCTGAAAAAAAAAATATTTTTTTCTTAAGCGGCCCCCTTAATTATACTAGGCGGTCCCCTTAATTATTAAGGGGACAGGCACCCAATTAAGGGGACCGGCCACGCTCCCAAACAGTATTTTTCTCCCTATAAATACTGGTTCATCCCACAGAATTTTCTCACCTTTTGCACCCCAAAACTTTCTGTTCTAGATCTCATTTCTATTCTCTAAAATCCTTTGATCATACATACATAAATCTTTGTTTCAAAGTGATCCAAACCTCTACCTTTCAAGTGCAAGAGAAGAATACTTCAATCCTTCAAGAGAAGAAGTATTACAACTTGTTGTGACCTCCACATCCAAGTTGTTAGAGCATCATCCATTATATCTATTTCTTTGTGTAACTAGTTGTGAATATTTGATAGAAGATAGATTAGCAAGGTGTGTAGATAGAGTGAGTGTGTAGTAGATAGTTGTGAAGTAGAGAAGTTGGGAAGTAGATAGTTGTGAAGAAGATTGTTGTGAAGTAGATAGTTGTGAAGATAGATAGGTGTGAAAAACTAGTGTTGTGATTAAGTAGTGACTCGGTGTGAAGAAGTAGTGTTGTGATTAAGTAGTGACTAGGTGTGAAGAAGTTGTGTAGAAGGTGTGAATAAGTTGTGACGAAGTTGTGGTGTGTATATTGATGTGTAAGGTTTTCTCCGCCATAAGGGAGCTCGTTGACATAGTGAAGAAAACTCTCGAGTAGGTGACTCGAGGAGTGGAGTAGGGCAAGGAAGGTGTCCTTGTAGCCGAACCACTATAAATCCTTTGTCTCGCGGTTAGATCTTTCCATATCTTACTTATTATCTTGCTTATATAGTTATTATTTTTGTAGACGTAGACGTATATATATATTTGATCATATAGTGCTAGTATTGATTTTACTTAAAGATCAAACGAAAGTTTCATTCACAAAACAAAGTTTTTACAATCAAACTAAAAAGGTAACATACATATAATTGATCATTTCGATAAAGTAAAGTTTTCATACAAAATATAACTAAGGATTATAAAATAAACGATTACTTACTTATCTCTCGTATATAGCTATAATTGTTTATATTGTGCATGTGTTGGTTTCACATACTTAGCTTATATTATTATTGTTCATACTTAGATATAGTTGTTCATATTGTTCAAGATTTGAGTTCACATAAGATTGAATCAAAGTTTTAAAAGCAAACAAGGTTTTAAAACTAAACTAAGTTTTCATAATAAAATTCAAAAGACGTAAAACTATTCAACCCCCCCCCCCATTCTAGTTTTCCACAGTTCGGTTGTGGATGCAACAAAGACAAGTATCCCCATGGGATTCAAGTAACCTCCAAGGCACGGGATTGAAAAAGAATGGTGGTGTAATTGGTGGAGATGAGAGATGAGCATCAAGTGGTGTTATTGGTGAAAGTGAGATGGTAAGATGGGTGGAGATAGGTTCTTGTGTAGGATGTGGTGATGATACTTGTGGTGACAAGTGTGAATTGATGTAGTCATTGATTGATGAGGTTGAGGGTATGGAGGATGAGGAAGTTCCATGAGTGGAAGGTGTTTTGGATGGTGCATTAGGTGCACTTGGAGATGAGCATTTTGGTGGAGGTGATGGGTTTTGTTGTCTTCATTTGTTAAGTCAATGAAGAGTTGTTTTGGAGGGATGATCACAAGCTTTTGTTTCTTAGAGGCCTTGGAGTTTGAGGTGCTTGGTAGAGTCATGATGATTTAGATGAGAAATGATGAGATGAAGAATGGTGATTGTGGAGGGAATTTATAGTATGGAAATGGTTGATTTAGGTATATATTTGAAATGGTTGAATGAGATTCTAAAATCAGTTGGGTTAAAATGGGAAATGGTAGCTGATACTAGAGAAAGAGTTCACAAGATGCAAAAGAAAACAGTAAACCCAGTTCCAGATGGCCGGTCCCCTTAATTGTAGGCCGGCCCCCTTAATAATTAAGGGGACCGCCTAGGAAATTAAGGGGGCCGCCCATCTGGTGTTTTCCCAGACGACCAGAAACCCAAAATTTGCAGAAATGGGTGATTTTTCAAGTGTGTATTTCGAGCAAGCTCTATTAGAAGTATATACTCTAGGAATGATGATATATAAATATATATATATATATATATATATATATATATATATATATATATATATATATATATATATATATAAACAAATTATGCATGCAAACAAACATATTATATTTCACTTTTAAAGGAAACATAGCATAGCATTAAAATATGATGAAGATAGTAGCATGATAAAAGTTAAAGTCTAAGCATCATCCAAGAAATAAACAAGAAATAACATAAGTATTTCCGAATAAATCGGACAAATAACAAACCATACAAATGTCTAATAGAGACTAATAATAATAAGTAGCAATACATCAACATCATCTACTTCTTCTTCTTCCCAATCATCTTCCTAAACATCTTTCCAACAGATTTGAATCCTCCTCAAATTTCTTCATGCATTTGTTGTTGTCGGTTGATAATGGACGTTTGACGAGTGAAGAGAAGTTCATCGGTACATTCATGAGGAAGAAGAACTTGATACTCGGTTTCGTCAAGATCGGAAAGATTATCAACAAAGGTCGTGGGGGATGGAGTACTAACATGTGAGGTGTCTTCCTCCTCATCATCATCATTGTCACGATGAGATGTAGACCCACAAGGCCTAGAAGACGAAGGAACACGAGATTTTCCTTTGTCACTTCGAGAACGACGAGTACGAACAAGAGTAAGTTGGTTCAAAGTAGGAAGGATATGCACGTAGTAATCTCTTTGAAGATGTGGGTAATGTTCCATGACATAACAATAAAGTCGTGTAAGGAACATACCGTAAGGAAGATTGGCATTTGGGGTCTTTTTGGCGGACATGATTCGATGAACAAAAAGATAAGCCAAATTGTAGTTCTCTTCAGCAACTACACAATATAACATGTGGGCAATGCTTGCCGTGACATGATCACGGTGACCACTAGTACCAAATGCATTCTCGCGAATGAGTTCTTCCCACTTTTTCATATCGTGGCTTAGCTCTTTGAGGAGGATTTGATTTGCATGAATATCGACATTCTTCGACTTGATTACTCGACTAGTCGTACGACGTTCTAGTTCAAGCAGTTGACGAATGTCATCAGGACTAGAAATCTCAGAATAGTATGGGCCATCCTGAGGACGATTTCTTTCAAGAGAGGAAAGATCCCATTCATTTGAGAATATGGCTTGGCCGTTGTATGGGATTCTAATAATTTGTCCAAATTGAGCAAGAGTAAGAGTGATGAATTGATTTTGGATCATGAAGGAAATAAGGAGATGACCATAGGGATCGGTTTGCACCGTCACTTGGCTATAGAAGTCGCGGATAAAACGAGGAATGATTGGTTCGTTGATTTGGTAAAGACATTCAAAACGAATATTGGAGAACATTCGTTCGGTTTGATCAGAGTCATAGAAAGATGGATCGACAATTCTTCCTTCGTGAATGTTTCTATTTTCAATGGGACGATAGAAACATGCAACTGAAGGAGACATGCCGGGAGTAGAGGAAACCTTTGGAATGTATTTTTTGGTTTTGGAGACATCACCAACCGTGGTCTTAGGCATTTTCACCTAAATAATATAACAACAAAAATAAAATTAAGTCAAAAACCACTATCATACATATGATATATATATATATATATATATATATATATATATATATATATATATATATATATATATATATATATATATATATATATAAAATTATATGCAATATATGTGGAACGAAATTCTACTTCGACCAAAAAAAATATCCTATGAAGTAGTTTCACAATGTTCCTTGTATTTTGATTTTAAACTCGTTTAGAATATATGATGTCAAAAAGTATGATATCATAATTCATTTCGAAGTAAGGCTAGATATATATTAGATTATATATCTTGCTTTTTCATAAGAGTTTGACTTAGCGTAAACATGTTTAAAAGGTTAAAATGTGAATTTTGGTTTTCAAAATATCTTTTTCAAGATAAACCAAACGCTCCCTTAACTAGATTAAAATAACCTAAAACATCAATATATATATATTGATTATATATCTTGATGACATCTATTGACTCTAATAGTTTTAACAAATTTTATGAGCTAATTATAAGTTTCAAATAACTACATATAATTATAATTTGTTCATGAACCAAACGCCCATGTTGTCTTCATGAACCATTATATAACGAATTGAGAAGTATGTTTTGATTGTTTACAACATTGAACTAATATAATGTAGTAAGTTTTAACTAGTTTTTAAGAGTTATATCAACAATGTGCCTTTTGAAAAATGAAATTCAACAAGGGTTTATGGGCGATTAAAGATTTTGACAAATTGATGTGTTATACTAAGTTTGAGTTGCAATACATCATTCTAATCCTATGGGGAGCATTTGCTTGTTCAATTCCTAGCTTCTATTTCACTAAAATTCGAATTAAAATAAATTTTAATAAAATACCTAATTATTGATTAGACACCAAATTGAATGAAATGTGATGAAATGTATGTTGCAAAACTTACAAAAATGTTGTTATACGTTTGGTTAGCGTTTGCCCCTTGCGAAACAACACCGGATTGGTGATTTGGTGAAGGATTTTAATGGTTTTGGTTGTTTTGGTTCGTACTCAGCAGAGGTGAGGAAGGGAATTATGAATAAATGGGGTGTTTGGCAAAATATTAAAGGTGGAAAACGAATTTGAAAGTATCAGATGGCCGGCCCCCTTAAATATTGAGGGGACCGCCCTCGATAACAAGCCGGTCCCCTTAAATATTAAGGGAGCCGCCCATTGAATTTTCGCGGAATTAGTTTCTGGAACAAATATATTTATACGTATATAATTAGATTTATAATATATCAAAAATACGTAAGCGTTTATTGGCACGATGATAAAATACTTAACAATTTTTAATTACCGTTTCGATAATTAAAATGTACCTTTGACAATTTTGGATAAAATGATCAAAGTGTTAAGTTGATGAGGGGTTTGAGGTGTGTTCGGGAATATGTGAATATATGTATATATGTATATATGTATATATATATATATATATATATATATATATATATATATATATATATATATATATATATATATATATATATAAGTATAAATGTGAGTGAATGATGGGTTGATAGGTAAGGTTTGAGAGATGATAACGGAGATAGAATATAGTCGGCGAAATGAGTTTGTTTCATCCATAGTGTTCACGTGCGAAGGCGTTCTTACATGATAATAGTCCACTTGACTCATATCCCTTCAACATCATGAGTCTTCAACATCATGAGTCTTCTTACATGATGTGTGTGTGTGTGTGTGTGTGTGTGTGTGTGTGTGTATCTAATAAGTATGAGAATATATGTATATATATATATAAGATCAAACAAACAGAGAAAGATAGTAAGCTATAACGATACAAACAACGTAATCAACCAAAGCATATTTAACTAAGCATGGCAATGAGTTGTGAAAGAATGGCGTACCCGGCGGTCTTCAACAAAAATCTTCAAAATCCTCAAGATGACATATAGACTTTGAAAAAGTCTATGGTGAGAAAACTTCAGGATTGCCTCAAGGAATGTTCATCTAGCTATTCGCTCCCCATTGCCTCTTTGGTCCAAAGTTGTTTGGTCCAAACATGTTTAACATTTGACTAGGATGCATGAAATGTGGTAGTATACCCCAAGGATTGTAGCTTTGTTGATAGTTCCACATTTGATTACTATTGTTATTGTAGTTTTGCCTATTTTGGTTTCTTCTTGGTTGAGGTGTTTTAGGCCTAGGATGAGGGTTATTTGGTTTTCTAGGTGGTGGAGTTTTAGATCTTGTCTTAGGTTTAGAAGATCCTACTTCGGTTTTTAAAGACGGTTTATAAAAAGCTTTAACTTCTTCATTGTTGGCAAGAGGTATTTTTCTATCATTAATAAGTATATACTTAGGATTAGATTTTAGAGGTTTTTGTTCATTAAGTTCATTTTCGAATTTGACATTTTTAATCTCGCTTGTTGAAGCTTCGTTTGAGTTAAATCCTAAACCGGTCTTATCTCCGGATATTCTTTGAATGCTTATTATTTTACTAAGTGAGTGACTACTATTTTCAAATTTATCAAGTTTGCGAATTTCTTCCCTAAGTATTTCGTTTTCACCTTTAATCTCTTGACATGATTCACATTCTTCAAAAATTTCTTTACCTTTTTCAAGTTGATGTATTTTAATTTTTAATTCTAGTACTTCATTTTTCAATTGATTATTTATGTATTTTAGTGATTTGTTTTTGGCCATTACTAGTTGTCCTAATTTGCATAGTCTATCATATTCATTATCTAGGTCTTTTTCATCTAATGATAAACTTTCATCAGTAAAATATTCGATTTCGGAACGTACCTCATTTGATGTATTCGCCATAAGACACTTATCTTCCTTTGTCGTTTCTTTCTCATCTTCATCACTATCACTCCAAGCTCCTCTAACAAATGCTCTTTGATTTTGATCTCTTGTCATCATTGGACATTTTCCAATAAGGTGATTTGGATCACGACACTTGAAACATTTCCTTTCATTCTTGTTGTTCTTGTCATCCTTACTTTTTTGAAATATTTTCTTTTCATCATGTGGTTGTCTTACGAATCTTCCTCGCCTTTTGAAGAATTTCTTGAAATCTCTTACGGCCATGGCGTATTCTTCGTCATCACTTTCGGAAGATGAGCTATCTTCGATACTAGATTCCTTTCTAGCTTTCAAGGCGATTAACTTGCTTTGCTCTCGTTTTCCTTTGACCATTTCGGAATCCTTCTTTATAATTGTTTCGTAGACATTTAAATTTCCAATTAATTCATCAAGTTGCAATGTTGACAAATTCTTTGATTCTTCAATAGCCGTCACTTTAGCTCGCCATTTTGGGTGAAGAGCCCTAAGAAACTTCCTAACAAAATTCTTACTAGAAAAATTCTCATCAAGTGGATTCAAGTAACAACCAATATAAGCAATTCTAATCTAATAATGAAAGTATTGAAATAGAATGAAGAAAAGATAGAGTTAGAAAGATCAAACCACAACACGCGAATTTATAGTGGTTCGGCTACAAGGACACCTTCCTTACCCTACTCCACTCCCCGAGTACCACACTCCAGAGTTTTCTTCACTATGTCAACAAACTCCTTATGGTGGTGAAACCTTACACACCTTGGCTTACACGAGTTAACGACACTAAGCTAAATGTCGAGTTCTAATCGTAGCTAGAACCAATCTCACAACTTCTTCAAGACTTCACACCATCTTCACACCTTCACAACTTCTTCAAGACTTCACACCTTCTTCACACCTTGTCAACTTCACACCTTCTTCTATGCACAACTACTAAACTACTTTACAACACACCTAGTTTCTACAATCGACAAATTCACACAACACTTTTACAAATATCTAACACTACTACAATATGAAAACAGCTAATCACAACACTACTACAATTAGATGGATGTAGAGGAGTGTTCTTCTTCTTGCACTTGAGTGGATGAAGCTTTGGATCACTTGGAAACAAAGACTTATGAGTTATATGATCAAAGGATTTTTGATATAGAAATGGAGGTTGGATCAGAAAGTTTTTAGTGCAAAAATGTGAGAAAAATATGTGGAATGATCCAGTATTTAAAGGGCCAGAAAATACTTTTCTGGAGCGTCCCGGTCTCCTTAATTAGTGGGCGGTCCCCTTAATGATTAAGGGGGCCGCCTAGTATAATTAAGGGGGTCGCCCTCCTGAACGTTGGAAAAGTTTTTCTGGATAAAATTTGCCCTTTCTGGTTGGAAATTTGAAATCATATCTTTGTAGTTTAATATAACAATACCAAAAATGATTTACAAATATATATAAAATGTTAATATCATTTTATAAAATGTTATGTCTTAAGACAAGGTTTCCTTTGATCATGTAATGCATAAGATGCTTAGTTTATGCATACCTTAAGTGATATTAGATGTAGAGGTAAATATTTGTTACTAAATACTTGTTTACGTCTTAATCTTGACTTAATTTTATTCGAGTTTTGTGATTATCAAAACATAGGTTTATTGAGAAATATTAATAACGTTTTTAAACATTATTTATATCAACAAATTAAATAACTAAAGATAAAAATGTTTTTGAGAAAAATAAATAATAATAATAATAATAATAATAATAATAATAATAATAATAATAATAATAATAATAATAATAATAATAATAATAATAATAATAATAATAATAATAATAATTGTGATGTGTGTTTTTCTTAATTTGTGTACCTCACGAAAAAAAATCACATGACGGAGGGAGTACAAGACATGAATCACATTTAGTTTCCATATGGTCCACATGTTTTTTATTTAGTTTGCATATGGTCCACATGTTTTACTATTCATATTTTTAGTATGATTAACTTTAATATATCTAGAAGAATGAGGGCTCAGATATTATCTCGACTCTTAACTAATTTGTTGACATATGTTCTCGATATGGAATTTCGGCTCGTAAGGAGGTTGATATTAGGCTTAGTGGAAAAGGGACAAACCTTTACGTCCAGCTGATATGTTACTTTACTCGTGGGATGGTGGGCTTGATGTATGTGTTAACTTGACATGGTCATCACCCTTGACCCAAACCTGTATGGTTGATTTTGTGTCGGGTCGTGCGGTTATTGAAGCCGCACAACATTAACGTGTCAAGTACAAGGCTAAATTCGCGGATATTGGATATGGGTTTTTCTCCTTTTCATTCTCTTCTTTTGGAGAACTTGAGAAGGATGCGGTGACTTTACTAAAGCGTATCCGAAGATTCGCGTTAACTCAAGATATTGGAGCACGTGCTGCTTCTCATATTTTTAGTAGGATTAGCTTCGCTATAGCTAGAGGAGTGGGGGCACAGGTTGTATCTCGGCTCCCCACTAATTTCTTGTAAATCCTATGATTTTCTAATAAAGTGATGTTTATAAATAATAATAATAATAATAATAATAATAATAATAATAATAATAATAATAATAATAATAATAATAATAATAATAATAATAATAATAATAATAATAATAATAATAATAATTTTTTGAGTGTGTGGCGATCATGGCGACCCCCTGCGTCATGTTCCATACATTGCCTCCGAAACCATTGATTCAACATCCCTTGTTGGATCGTGAGTTAGTGTATCCTTTATTTCTTCTTCGTTTGTTTTCTTTTTCTGTGTGTCGTTGGACTTGAGTTCCTCCAACAAGTTGTTGTTGGGGTGTGGCTTAGTTTGGTTCTTCCAAATAAGGTCCTGTGTCTCCAAAACAATCTTCGGTTGATGCTTTGAGCCGTCCTTGTGTTTTTTAGGTCTTGGTTTGTATGCTTGTTCTTGTTTGCAGTTTGCTTTTAGGGGTGCGATTTTCAAGTGGGGAAGAAAAGGGTATTTTTTTGCCATTAGTAGGCCTGCGATTTGACATTGTATTTCCTTCCTTTGTCCTGTTGTTATAATAAGGCCTGTCATTTGCCTTCGTGGACCCCACTGTTATTTTAATTGCGATTTGTTGGAGAAGCAGCTGTTGAATTTGCCTTTTGGTGGGCCCCGCTATTTGTTGCTTTCTTTGGTTACAGTTGGGCAAGTCTCTTGTGTTTGCTGTTGGGCATTGATGATTGGGCCTTGTTCCATCTCTTGTTATTTGCGTGCGGGTTAACAAACGTAAGGAGTGAATTGGCTCATGTGATTTGCTACATTTTTACTCAAGAGGAATAATTGTGGTTCGACTTTGAGAAACTTGCGGTTTGACTTGTGGGTTGACTTGTAGTTAGTTTCGCGAGACTTGCCCTTTTACCTTGTGGGTTGACTTGTGGTGCTTTGATATCGTTTACCAATGGCAATCGTACGGTTTATTGCCCTTTTGCGGGTTTAAGTGGTTGTAAGGACAGTAGTGGAAATAGGCACACCAAAACCTCGTTGATCTTACATCTTCGTGATCGTCATTTCAATGAGGACGCACTAGCTATCACCAAACTTTCCTTGGCTACTAATCTTGCTGTTTTTGAAGCTGCTGAGGTCACGTTGAAACGTATGGGCCTTTGGCTATGTGGGGTTTGTTTTAAGACGTACACCCTTCGCTCTAAGTGTCGGCATGGATATGATATTGTGCCACCCCCTGATTTTGGCGATGGTGTCGTTCGGTTTGTGTTGTTTGTTCTCGTCAAGCCACAAGTTCCTTCCCCTATTGCCCGTGTTGAAGACCAGGTTTTGGTGGAGCATTATGGTTTTGATCTACACCTACTTAACACTGTGCTTTCTAGGGGGCTGCATTATTAGTGCTTATGAGTGTACCGGTAGTATTTAGATTCTAGAACTTGCATTAGTGATGCATCCCGAGACCGCTAGTGAGACTACATTCGTGTAGTAGGATTTACTACATGATAAGAGGCATTAGGATCACCCTTGTGTTAAACCCGTATCATAATTACTTGACCAATGAAGTCATAATTACTTGACTAGTAAAGTCAATTAATTTTCCCACACCTTTGCGTTGTACTCATTTTTAGTACACGATCCCCCTAGTACACCCCTCCGAGCCTATCTTTTCGTTTCTAACTTTAAGCATTTTACTTAAAGGAAGAATTTGTTTACAACCCACACCAAATGTACACCCAAATCGCCTTAGCCTTCCTTGTATGCACTCATCTTTAGTGCATTATTGTTACATGTTTAAACCCTTAGTTAATTGTCTAATTGATTACATGGTTGCTAAGTCGAGTCATATCTTGTACATATTGTTTTGGGACGATTGGGACTCATGGGTAAATTACTAGTGTTATGGAGTATTGGGGAAGAACATCATATATTACCCCCATATGTGCGTTAATCTTAAAAAGTACTCCAATTGTTTTGATTATCTTAATTCGAGTCATTCGAATAGTTGATTCTAAAGTATGTAAAAGTTCAAGTGTAAGGGGAATGCAAATCCCCTATGATGTATTATTTTTGATGGTAGGGTAAAAGTGTATGCACAAAAAAAAATAATAAAATAAAATAAAATCGAATAATCAAGAAAAAGAGAAAAAAAATAGAAAAAGAAAAAGGAAAAAAAAAAAACATACGGACTACCATCCCGTTTCATCTTATGTATGTTTTATGTTTTTGATTAGTTACGATTAGCTTAAGTCGAGTCGAGTCTTGGCTTAGCAAGGCCACATTATACATGTAATTGACCAAGATGATTAACTTGCCACCAGTAAATATTGCATTTATCCAACAAAACCGTGTTTATCATATCCCTACACCTCATGTTATAACCCTTTAAAAAACCTCTTTGATAGTTAATCCTAGGTGCTTACGCCAAGTGTTGGAGGTTTGATCCTTTCCCAAGCCTATGGTAATCTATTTGCTATGACAGGTAGTGAGAGATGTTTTCCATTTCCATATTGTGATATATACTTTATTACACCCGAGAGATGTGAGTATCTAAACACTATTTGTGAGGTGCTAATGTATAATTTATGTGCTTGTTTTTTGTTGAAGTGGAACGATTATTTGTTGTAATTACGTTTATCTTAGTGTTAAATGACCCCTAACTTGTATTTTGATTAGAATAAAAGCGCATTTGCTTGAGGACAAGCAAATCTCAAGTGTAAGGGTATTTGATGAAGCGAAAAGTGTACCGCTTTTGGGGGGTTATTTAAGGCCAAAGTCGAGATTATTTGATCAAATATTGCCCTAAATCATTCCTTTTGTCATTTTAGATACTTTTGGAAGGAAATTTAGAAAAGGAAGCTTTTGGACGTTTCTGGAGCGAAAAAGTGAAGAAAACGACAAAGTCTCAAAATCATGCTGGAAATTGCACATGACGGTGTCACAGGTTGCTAGTGACGGCGTCATGACTTGACAAAGAGGTGGATAAATCAATTACACGTGACGCGCCAGAATGTTTTCTAAAGAGTTCATGACGGCGTCACGTTATAAAATGTCAAGGTCGTCACGTATAACCCAAAGAGAGACGGCCCAGAGAAAATAAAGAGTGACGACGTCAGAAGTGGATCTAGGCAATACGAGTATTATTTTGGCGGTGAGTTGACGGCGTCACACCTATCTCTTGACGCCGTCAGGATATAAAATCTATATATAGTTTTCTAGTTTTCATTCATTATGTGCAACTTTGAAGGGAGTAAACCTGATTGATGCTAAATCACCAACTTATATTGACCAAAGAATAGTTAACAAAGTCAAATAGCCTAGGTCAATGCTCCGGGTAATATAAGGTATCACCAGGTCATTAAATCCCGTTGAGGTGTGAATTGTAACTTAGCGTGCTTTGTGATCGGGTGATTATTCACAGAAATGGTTTGTTGTGAGAATTATTTGGAGATTATTAACAGAAATAACTTAGGAAAGCTATGTGAATGATTACGGGAATAAAGGTATAGAAGAGATTTACTTTAACACCAAAAACCGTACGTTTGCTGAAAACGCGAACAAACGTACAAAAAGGTGAATAAGATGATCTGGAAAGGCTACTGCTATGAAAATTGACTTTTTACAAACCTAATGATGAGAGAAAATTTTTGGAAATTTAAAACTAATTTTTACACTAATTTTATAATTACTATTAATTAAATACTAATTTTCTAATTATTTTTAATTAACTAAATTAACCTAAATTATAAATAATTATGAAATTATCTTGGAAAAATAAAAATTAAACTTAGAAAAATCTAAAATACTATAAAACTAATTTTAGAAATGAAAATATATTTTTAAGACTATTTAATTAATTATTACTAATTATTAACTAATTATTAATTACTTTTTAATTATTTAAAATAACCTAAATTCTAATTAATTATTAAAATACACTAGAAATTTGAAAATAAAATTTGGAAAAATAAAAAATAACTAAAAACTAATTTTAAAATTTAATTCATATTTTTCTGATTTTCTAATTAATTATTATTAATTATTAATTATTTAATAATTACTAAAAACTATTTTAAATTAAGAAAAATACTAAATGATGCAAGAAAAATCTGAAAAAATTACAGAAATTATTTTTACACACCAGAAGCCTAGGAAAATTATAAAAATAGGAATTGCTTATTAATAAGCTGAAGAATAAGCCAATTGGCTTAAATAGAAGCTATCACTTCTATTAAGTTGGGCTTATTTGAGATTTTCTTTTTCAAAACTGCTTATTATAAGTTTTTAAGCAACTTTTGTGAAGTGGGTTTGACTGTAGTCAAGGAAATAAGCACTTCAAGTGCTTAAACCCTTGACAGTTGACTTTCTTTGACCAAGAGTGGAAATAAGCTCAAATGAGCTAATGTGGGGTCCACCTTGGTGAAAACTGATGAAAATAAGTACAATGAACAAGTTTAAGCAAGTAACACACAAATAAGCTAACAAAATAAGCCACAAACTCAGAATAAGCACTTTGCTTATTTAGATTCTGAGACAGAGTGGGACAGACTTATGAGGCCAAACAAAGTGGGGTCCACAGGTCTAGAGGTCAAACAAAAGGTCAACCCTTAATCCCTGGTAGGAGGGGGTTGAATGGCACAAAGTTGGGTCAGTGGGACCCACTGGGGTGGCCACAATGAGCCACCAAAGTTGGTGGTGTGGCTGAGTGGTCTGTGCACAGGGCACACCTTTGCCCTGCAAGTACTTTCAAGGGGTAAAAAGGTCCATTAGAAAAAATCACAAAAATGCACAAAGTATATGATTCAAATGTTCTACTGGTAGACTATGAGCACAACAAGTTTTAGAACCTAAAACCACCCACAAAATTTACAATAAATCATCCCATTTTTGGAAAAATCTGAGTATTGCACTTTTGACTTTTTGAAAAACTTTAGGTTTTGACTTGTATGAACTTTACTTGCTGATTTAGTGACTCAAAATGTTATGATAAGCTATATAAAGACTAACTTAAGTAAAAATACCAACTTATGAAAAGGTGTGATTGGTTTTGGACTTGAAAACTCACCACAGTTAACTGTGGTGAAAACTTTCTTGTGATTTTGACTTTTGTGTTGGAAACTACTAAACAGAGACTTGATTTTGTGTATTTAGACTTTGAATGAGCTAAGTAAACAAGCAATGACAACTGAGACCAACCACAATGGCCTAGACAGCTCAATCCAAACACCCCTTTAACAGATTTTTTTGATGAAAATGTGATTTAAACAAGTACACACTGCCACCTACTGATCACAACCAATCTAATTACTAATAATAAACAATAAATAAGTAATTAAAACAATAATAAGTAACTAAACTACTAAGAAGAGTACAAGTTAAAAAGTAGGCTTACATAAGCCTTCCAAGCTCAGTTTGCAAACCAAGGACCAATTGAAACAACCTAATGACCTCCCATGAGGTCCCTAACCCACTGCCATCCACAATAAATAGTGCTCCATGCTTTCTTCAACCATTGATCACCATTTTTTTATTTTTCTGATTTATTGCTATTTTTATAAGACTTGAACTTAATTGATATAGAAGCTGATATAGCTTTTAAAAACTTGTTATTGGAGCTTATGAAACCAAATTAAAGCTTTAGAACACTTAAGGAACTGTAAATAACAAACTTGAAATTTAAATTTTGACTTTGAAAACTGAAATTGATATTGAACTTAGAACCTTTGAGTTACATGAACTGAAATGAAAGTACAAGTGTTAAAAGAAAAGTTACAAGACTAAAAATACATACTACTCTATATCGAGCTAAAAATCATCCCTAGGTCTTCCCACATGGCACCTTTTTGAATTCTGATAGTCCCAATATCTTTGTGTTGACTCCTTGACCAAATCCCAACCGTTCAATTGTACTAAGATCAATCCAAACCCTTGATTGCAAATTTGGCGCCAAAAGGGGTACGGGGCAAAAATAAGTGGGATAGGTGGGTTACATTTATTGTGGTGGTGTGGGTTGGTGTGGTAGATGAAGGGGAATTAATTGTGGGGGCTGGTTGGTGAAAAAGGTGAGAGGAGGGGGGAGAGTTGCCCTGGTTTTGCGCTGCGTTGTTGGGGGAAGAAGATGGGTCAAAGTGGAGTTTGACCAGGGGAGTTTTATATTTAAAAAGGGGACTGGGCTGGATCTTGTGGTGGGCTGGGATTTCTTTAGGCTTGGGAATGGGTTTTGGTTTTGGGAAATAATAAATAAGGGTCCGGTTTGGTTTGTTTAATTACAAGGACCATTTTTGCAATTTTTCCAAAGATGAGGTGCTGAAAATGTAACTTCTCCAAATTGCTTATAAGGACCAAATATGTCAATCATCAATAAACCAAGAACCAATTTTGCCATTTTTGATTTTTCAAAATTCCCAGGGACCTATTTTGCCATTTTTGAAAACTCAGGGACTAAACATCTAATTTTGGAAAGTTTATGACCCAAGTGTAATTTTTTATGATTTTTGACTTTCAAAACCTTGGGTTGACTTTTCCTTTCAAAATAAATGCATAGGGACTAAAATTGACAAGTTTTGAAACTTGGGGGATTGAAACTGCTAATATTGCAAACTTTGTACGTTTTTTCTTTGTTTTTGCACATTTTGCATTTAAAACACATAAAACACAATCCCTGGGATAATTTAAGTATTTTGATATCTTTTTGATTGTTTTTGTATGTTTTGGCAGTTTAAATACGACAAAAATGATGAGTGTTTGAGCACTCATCAATCCCCCACACTAAACTATTGCTAGTCCCTAGCAATCTTTTTGGAAAACTTGATGGATTTTAAACTCTTTACCAAAAGCCATCACTTCTGGAGTAGCCAGGTGTGAAAACTGTGGTACACCTGATAACCGTGTGATTTTGAGCAAACCACCAGCTTTCAACGGATTTGTTTAGTCTTTACCAAGAGCCGTTTGCTCCTGGACTAGCCAGCTCTTGATGGACAACGTCAACATCTTGGTGAGCTGATTACCAATTATGGATTTTCCACTGCCTTTACCACAAGCCATAATCTTGTGGGCTAGCCAACTCATTCGCTTTATGGGATATGGGGAGTTGAGGAACCATACAATTTTGGGCAAATTGCAAGCCGTAAACGGATTTGAGTTATCTTTACCAAGAGCCGTTTGCTCCTGGATTAGCCAATCCCTTTGTCGGTTAGACCTGGCGGACTGATTACAACAAAAATTTTGAAATAAAGTGAAAAAAATTTTGAAAATTTTGGCCAAAAACGGGGGTACTAGAAGATATATTTTGATAAAATTCGCTAGAATCCCCCCCCCCCCCCCCCCCCCACACTTAGAATTGAATATTGTCCTCAATATTCAAAGTCCCGGCTATTATGCCGACTCTTTGAACGTAAAAAGCCAAGATTCGAATCTAACTGTGGAAATACCAAATTTCACTTTATTTCTATATATATACAACCTTTTTTTTTTTTTTTTTTTTTTTTTTTTTTTTTTTTTTTTAACTTAAAACATATATACATTTTTCAAACAGCGGGGGGTTGGCCATTCCTCCACACTAGGTGGTAGAAAATAGAAAGAATCAGAGATACGGGTGAAAACCCGTATTGTGCTATTATTTTTGTTCATCGAGTCGCTAGCTTGACTCGATCCCCGAATTTAATTGTCCTTGGGGAAAGTTTGGAGATCCGGGACAACCATGGATGGTATGTCCTCTCCAAAGTAGTGCTTTAAACGATGTCCATCCACTTTGAAATTTGGAGCGTCATTTTGAGATAATTCGACGGTACCATATGGATAAACTTTTGTGATAGTGAATGGACCAGTCCATCGGGTTTTGAGCTTTCCCGAGAAGATCTTGAGTCTAGAGTTGAAAAGAAGGACTCGATCACCAACGTTAAAAACGCGGTTCTTGATTTTTGAGTCATGAATCTTCTTTGTCTTTTCTTTATAGATCAAAGAGTTCTCGTAAGCTTGATCACGAAGTTCGTTTAATTCATTTAGTTGAACTTTTCTATGATCACCCGCCGTTTTGAGGTCAAAATTGGCATGCTTGAGGGCCCAATAGGCTTTATGCTCAAGCTCGATTGGAAGATGGCACGCTTTCCCGTACACAAGTTTATAAGGCATACACCCAATGGGTGTTTTGTAAGCCGTACGGAAAGCCCAAAGTGCATCATCTTATTTATCCGACCACGATGCACGATTTTCACCTACAGTTCTTTCTAAAATTCTTTTAATGCCCCGATTGGAAACCTCGACTTGTCCACTTGTTTGATGGTGGTACGCAGTAGAAAGACGGTGAGTTACACCGTACTTTTGCATGACTTTGTCAAATTTGTCATTACAGAAGTGCGTACCACGATCACTAATAATAGCACGTGGAGTTCCGAATCGGGCAAAAAGAGCTTTTAGGAATTTCACAACTACTCGGGCATCATTCGTGGGTAAAGCTTTCGCTTCAACCCATTTTGACAAGTAGTCAACTGCCACGAGTATGTATTTGTTTCCGTGAGAGGATGGAAATGGCCCCATAAAGTCGATGCCCCAGATGTCAAAAATTTCACAAACTTGAATTGCATTCTGAGGCATTTCATTCTTTTGTGAAATATTCCCGTGACGTTGACAAGCGTCACAGGACTTGACCAATTCTTGGGCATCCTTGTAGATCGAGGGCCAATAAAAGCCGGAAACAAACACCTTTTTGGCGGTGTAGTTGGGATTGTGGTGGCCCCCCGTGGGACCAGCATGGCAAGCCTTTAAAATTTCCGTGGCTTCCTGACCATACACACACCGCCGGATGACTTGATCCGCGCATATTTTGAACAAGTAGGGGTCGTCCCAGAAGTAATGTTTTACATCTTTGAAAAATTTATTTTTTTGTTGGGACGACATCCCTTTCACAATGAAGTTACCCGCAAGATAGTTTGCAAAGTCGGCAAACCATGGGGTAATCGAGTCTCCACGAAATGAAACCGCATTGAGGGTTTCGAGAGGAAATGTTTCATTTGTGGAAAACTAGAAGGGGGGGTTGAATAGTTTTACGTCTTTTTCGTTTTATTTGTTTTGTAAAACTTGGCTTCTAAGATTTGTCAGAAATTTCAAATTACTTTAATGCACAAATGTAGATACAAGTTAATTTATGATTTTGTATAAGAAATACTTATGTATAATGTTTGGAAAGAATATACAATTTCTTATGTCTTATGTAAGCATATGTATGTATGAGTGTTTTGATATAAATTTATGCACTTGGTTGGTTTTTGTAAATTAGTTTTATGAATGAATTTTTGTTTGATCTTTATGTGAAATCAACATATGCACCACACAAGAAATTGTAACTATGAATGATATGCAAGTAAGTAATTAATCAAAGAGTGAGAGATGGAAAGATCAAACCGAGAGACAAAGGATTTATAGTGGTTCGGCTACAAGGACACCTTCCTTGCCCTACTCCATTCCCCGAGTCACCTACTCGAGAGTTTTCTTCACTAGATCAAAAACCTCCTTTATGGCGGAGAAAACCTTACACACCAATTAGCACACCACAACAATGTCACACCACAATCACAACCAACACAACTTCTTCACACCAATCTTCTTCACACCTATCTTCTACACACCAATCTTCTACACTTCAAATTTCTTCACAACTTTCTACTACCTAACTCTTTTTCTTCACGCCACTTGTTTCTTCACACCTTCACTACTAAGTCCTATCCACTACCCCAAGATATGTACTACTTCACAACTTCTAGGCTTCAAGGTCTTTTCAACTTCTTCAACTTCTTTGTCTTGACAACTATCTTCACTTCAATATGTAATTACGACTTATTTCTTCTAACACAAATCCTATCCACCTCTACTTCTTCACAACTAGTACAACTTCACACCTTCAATGGATCTAGATCCTATATCTAAATCTATCTAACCAATGTATACACAATGTTCACAAAGAAGAAAATGAAATACAAGATGAACTAAATAAACAACTTAGATAGCAAGATGATATTAAGTTGTAATACTCCTAGTCTTGATAAGTAGGAGTATTCTTCTCTTTGCACTTGAAAGAATGAGGCTTTGGATCACTTGGAAACAAAGGCTTATGAATTGTAGATCAAAGGATTTTTAGGATTGAAATGGAGATTTGAATCAGAAAGTTTTTGTGCAAAAAGGTAAGGAAAAAATCCAGGTTTAAGGTGGTATTTATAGGCAACAGATTCTGACAGAGGAGCGTGGCCGGTCCCCTTAAATCATGGCCGGTCCCCTTAAAATTAAAGGGACCGCCCCTTATAATTAAGGGGGCCGCCCAGCTGAAACAGCCAGAATCTTTGTCTTTTAGTGGGGAAAGTTTATTTGGTGAAAAATTAACTGATTTTGGTTAAAATTTTGAAATCATATATTTAGTATGATTAAAACATTTTTCTTTATTACCAAAAGTGTTTTTCAAAAATATATAATATGTTTATATATTTTAAATAAACTTTGTATTAGTTGATTAAATACCCCTTTGATCATAAATTGCACTAAACACTTTGTTTATTCATACCTTAAGTGATTAGTTGGTGAAAGTGATTATTTACCACTAAATACTTGTTTACGTCATAATATTTGGTTTGATGAGTTTAAGTTTTGTGATTATCAAAACATAGAGATATCGAAAGATATGAATAATGTTTTTAGTCAATTATTTATATCAACAATCTCCCCCTTTTTGATGATTACAAAACCTAAACTTATTAAATCCAAAAATTAATTTTTAGACAAGTATTTAGTAAGTTTACATTCACTTCTCCCCCTTTTTGTAGAATCAAAAAGGTTAGGCCGAGTAAGCTTCATAAGAGAAGTTTAAACGGGTAGAAAACTCCCCCTTGATGTATGCTCCCCCTCGTTTGAGGGCACCAAGGGTTCGAGTAATGAAATTCTTGCAAGAAAAATATTAGAAGCACAAGCAAACACATATATCATAACATCAACAACTAGTAAGCATGGCAAGGATAATTCGAAACATATATTAAATCATTCAATAATAGAAAATGATTATGTCAACCCATAATCATTGTTACAAAGGCCATAAAAATAGAATTACAAACAAAGTAGAACATCCTAATGTGCCAACAAGGAGTGTCACCAAACTTTCTTGAATCCCAAAATGGTTGAGGAGTCTTATTTGAAAATGAGAAACATAAGCATATAAAATGCTTGGTGGTTTAGTGGAGGTAAACTTTTGGTTGCATGGATGTTGGTGAGTTTGTAGATGTGGAGCTTGGAGGTGATGGAATTGAAGTTGGGCTTGTTGGTAGAGAGTTTTGATGTTGTTCAAGTGATGGTGTTTGTTGAGATCTAGTAAGAAGATACTCAATCCAAGTAAAGTGCTCATTCAATGCAATGGTTTGTTGTTGGAGGAAGATGCAACAAGGGCAATTGTTAACATGCTTCACAATTTGGTTATTGTTGTGTGGTGATGATGGTGAGCTTGATTGGGGTGGATCCAAATTGCGTTGAGCAAGATGTAATGCTAAAAGAGCACTAAGCTCATGAGCCTCTTTTAGCTCCTCAACGAACTTCAAGTGTTCGGAGGAAGGTGATGGTGGAGGAGCATGATAGTTGTCTTGGGTGAAGGTTTGAACATGCAACATAGGAATGGCATGTGAGGTTGTAGGGTGTGGTGGTGTTACTCTTGGTGGTGGAGACATGATTGAGCTTGGGTAATCATGAAAGCATGATATGGGTGGAAGAGGTTCTTCATGAGATGATGGTGTTTTTGTTGAATGAGCAACATGTGAGGTGTTGATTGAGAGGTTGGGATTGTTGTTTTGGGATTGAGCATGCTCATCATAAGAAGGAGCATGAATGAGGGAATGAGTGGGTGATAGGTTGTGAGATGAATCAATGTTATGGGTTTGAGGTTTAGTAGTTGGTTGACTTTGAACAACATCACTTGAGTTATGACAAGAATCAAGTTTCCTCCTCCAAACGGGTTTGACGGAGATCCTTGCGGTTCTTGAAATCTTTGGTTTTTGGTTGTTGGGAGATGACATGTTTGGGTGTGATGGCATTAATGATGGGAAGAGGGTATTTATAGTGTATGAGAAATGTGGTTTAGGAAGGTAAACTTTGAGGGATAGTATGGGACAAAATATGTTTGTGAATTTTGGGAAGTATAGGCTGAAATGGGTCAAAAAGTGATAAAGAAAACAGTATCCCCGACCATCAGATGGCCGGTCCCCTTAATTAGGGGCCGGTCCCCTTAAAATTAAGGGGGCCGCCTTATATAATTAAGGGGGCCGCCCATCTGGTGATTCCCAGAATGCCAGAAATGGGTTTTTGGCAGAAAATCTTCAAAAAGGTTGTGTTTTTGGATTTGGATTCAAGTAAGTTCAACTCTTTGAGGCAATATAGGGCATACTATTCATGAATGTAGAGAGTGATATAGAAATAATTGAAATAAGCAATAAATTTCTAATAATCATGCTATCTATTTATTTATCAATTAAGATATGCAATTAAGGAGGCAATAAGGCAAATAAGCTAAATATGCAACTATATGAAAATGATAACATTTAGCCTAGAGCAAACATATTGATGATTGTTAACAAGTAACAAATAGGTGGATATGATTATATGGACTTCAAGACTTGTTACAAACAAGATCCATATGGGCAAGTCATGATTCTCATGAAATGATTTGATTAAATTGTGAATGTCATTTCCAATAGAGATGTATGACACATGTGAGAAAGTTAAATGTGTTTTAAGCAAAACGTTTTTAGTTTTATTCAACAATGTTTTGAAGTAAATTCAAGTGTGCATTACAATAACGTAGATTGAATTTTGTTTCATAATGTGAGAAAAAAAAATTTCAATCTTGTTTTTGATTTAAAGTAATGGTTATGAAAGAAGTTTAAGTTAAGAAAAAAAAATATTACATTCAAAAAGAGAGAAGTTTTAAACATGATGTTTTGATCATGATAATCAAGAAGTTGCAAGTGAAGGATTTGAAATGGAAGCTTGTCATGCTTCAAGAGAATCACTTAAGCCCATTGTCACACATAATCATCCTTAGTGACACCTAAAGATATTAAAGTGAAATGATAGATACTTATGATCTAAATGCAATGGGACAGGAAGGAGCAAGGTAAATAGCTCATGGATACAAGATAGACATATGTATATATATATGTATACAAAGAACATCATAATATCAAGTTGCAAGCAAATATCAATTATAATGTATCTATTTATGCAACTAGTAAGATCATATAGCTTAAGTGGAAGGGTTCTACTATAGATCATAGAAGATTAAGAAAAGTAATAATAGACTAAACAACAAGAGGGTTAATAATGCTAATATCATACATGCATATATTAGTGTTGATAATCTAAAAGCATGGCAATTTATCAGTTAAATCGTATTCACATACTAATTAAAACAATCTAAAATATAATGTAACATTGACAAGTTTTTGAAAAGAAAACTTATCTCAGGTCCAGCTTTTCAAAAAGAGTGGGCATGACGGTGATAGAAGAAATCATAAGAGTTAGTCCACAACAAGTCGAAGTAGCCAAGTAATATCCAATACTCCAAGAATGAAGAGCAAAATGCCGAGACAAGAATATTCCCGCAACAACGTCATAGGCGAAACATTTGCAGAAAGTGAAACAACGTGATAGAGACCAATATCCGTCAAAGGTAATAGAGCGAGATGAGTAAATCAACACGTAATAGACTCTTCATTCGATAATTAACTAAACATGATAAACAGCTTCGTACCCAGATTCTCATGGGTCCTAGTTGGTTAGATGAGAACATTCATCGCATTTGAATGCACATGATGGGATGTCGTTGATAAGTACAAGAATTCATCAATAGTTTGTTTTAATTAACAAACAATGATTTTCTTGACTAGAATAATAAGTAATGAATGTTAATAGTATTAGTCCTAAATTCATTCACTAGATTTAACAAATTTTATTTGTTTTGATACATTTATTGAAGGATCATTTACGATAAATCCTAACCCGGTTTTATCATAAAATGGCGTTTGAATGTCGAGAAGATATTTTAAAGATTTAGAACTATTTTCAAATTTTGCCAATGTTTTTGCTTTTTCATTTTCCATTTTAATTTCATGTTTGTAGTCTCGACATTTTTTACATTCAAGATCGATTTCAATATTACTTTCAAGTCTAGACATTTTATCTTCTAAAATGGTTTCTTTTTCAAAGTTGTTTTCAGCGGATGTTGTTAAAAATAATTTTTGAGTCAATGTTGCAAAAATGTTTGAAGTTGTTTTCCATTTTTTAAAATTCTAATATAAATTGATCATAGCAAAAATGTTTAGTTTTAGATTGTACCTTCTTTGTAGTTGTACATTCTTGACATGCTATACGGTGATCAATTCCATTTTCCATGTCGCTCCATGTTTTGTTTGTAGTTTCACTTGGATCTAGAAACATGTAGTTCTTGCCATCAATACTTGTGTTCTCATTTGTTTGAATATTCTCATAATCCGTATTATCATCGTTTTCTTTGCACTTGTTGCACCATGATTTATTCACGCTCTTTCTTCGGATTTGGCTCATGTATTCTTCGTTGTAGATACCTTCAATGATCACATTTGAACTAGTAGTACATGTGTTTAATTCAACTAAATATTTATTTACTAAATTTTCTAGATTGACTATTTCTTGTGCAATATCAAGTTTATCATCTTTGGTTTTACATTTCTCTTGGTGATCTTTAAAAGACATTTCCAAATATCATTTGCCGTTTTACAACGAAAAAATCTTTCATATTTAACTTTTGGTAGAGTTTTGAGAATAAGTAATTTGGCTTTAGTGTTTTTATCAATATTAGTTTGAAGATTATTATATTGATTTTCAAAATCCATTTTGGTTGTTTTAAGATCACCAATTGAAATGATATGCCAAAGATCAAGATCTATTGATTTCACATAATTTTCAAATTTAGTCTTCCATTCAAGAAAATGATCATTTTCAAATAATGGTGGTTTTTGCGTAAATTCCTCTTCTAGATATTTTTCAAATTCCACAGATCGTTACAAGTTTCAAAATACAATATATTTTAAAAATCTTGCTAGACGTGGCTCTTGATACCAATTGTGGAAAACTAGAAAGGGGGGGTTGAATAGTTTTACGTCTTTTTCGTTTTATTTGTTTTGTAAAACTTGGCTTCTAAGATTTGTCAGAAATTTCAAATTATTTTAATGCACAAATGTAGATACAAGTTAATTTATGATTTTGTATAAGAAATACTTATGTATAATGTTTGGAAAGAATATACAATTTCTGATGTCTTATGTAAGCATATGTATGTATGAGTGTTTTGATATAAATTTATGCACTTGGTTGGTTTTTGTAAATTAGTTTTATGAATGAATTTTTGTTTGATCTTTATGTGAAATCAACATATGCACCACACAAGCAATTGTAATTATGAATGATATGCAAGTAAGTAATTAATCAAAGAGTGAGAGATGGAAAGATCAAACCGAGAGACAAAGGATTTATAGTGGTTCGGCTACAAGGACACCTTCCTTGCCCTACTCCACTCCCCGAGTCACCTACTCGAGAGTTTTCTTCACTAGATCAAAAACCTCCTTTATGGCGGAGAAAACCTTACACACCAATTAGCACACCACAACAATGTCACACCACAATCACAACTTCTTCACACCAATCTTCTTCACACCTATCTTCTACACACCAATCTTCTACACTTCAAATTTCTTCACAACTTTCTACTACCTAACTCTTTTTCTTCACGCCACTTGTTTCTTCACACCTTCACTACTAAGTCCTATCCACTACCCCAAGATATGTACTACTTCACAACTTCTAGGCTTCAAGGTCTTTTCAACTTCAAAGCTTCAACTTCTTTGTCTTCACAACTATCTTCACTTCAATATGCAATTACGACTTATTTCTTCTAACACAAATCCTATCCACCTCTACTTCTTCACAACTAGTACAACTTCACACCTTCAATGGATCTAGATCCTATATCTAAATCTATCTAACCAATGTATACACAATGTTCACAAGGAAGAAAATGAAATACAAGATGAACTAAATAAACAACTTAGATAGCAAGATGATACTAAGTTGTAATACTCCTAGTCTTGATAAGTAGGAGTATTCTTCTCTTTGCACTTGAAAGAATGAGGCTTTGGATCACTTGGAAACAAAGGCTTATGAATTGTATGATCAAAGGATTTTTAGGATTGAAATGGAGATTTGAATCAGAAAGTTTTTGTGCAAAAAGGTAAGGAAAAAATCCAGGTTTAAGGTGGTATTTATAGGCAACAGATTCTGACAGAGGAGCATGGCCGGTCCCCTTAAATCATGGCCGGTCCCCTTAAAATTAAGGGGACCGCCCCTTATAATTAAGGGGGCCGCCCAGCTGAAACGGCCAGAATCTTTGTCTTTTAGTGGGGAAAGTTTATTTGGTGAAAAACTAACTGATTTTGGTTAAAAATTTGAAATCATATATTTAGTATGATTAAAACATTTTTCTTTATTACCAAAAGTGTTTTTCAAAAATATATAATATGTTTATATAATTTAAATAAACTTTGTATTAGTTGATTAAATACCCCTTTGATCATAAATTGCACTAAACACTTTGTTTATTCATACCTTAAGTGATTAGTTGGTGAAAGTGATTATTTACCACTAAATACTTGTTTACGTCATAATATTTGGTTTGATGAGTTTAAGTTTTGTGATTATCAAAACATAGAGATATCGAAAGATATGAATAATGTTTTTAGTCAATTATTTATATCAACATCATTTATTTCCTTTTTCTCGAAAGCATCTTGGTGAGGGTTTTCAAGACGGGAGAGATGATCAGCAGCTAGGTTCTCAGCTCCATTTTTATCACGAATAATGATATCAAATTCCTGAAGGAGGAGAACCCAACGGAGGAGTCTCGGCTTTGCATCTTGTTTTGCAAAGAGGTACTTCAAAGCCGAGTGATCCGTATACACTATGCTCTTAGTCAATATTAAGTATGGCCGGAATTTTTCAAAAGCATACACCACAGCTAGTAATTCTTTTTCAGTGGTGGTGTAATGACTTTGAGCCTCGATCATAGTCTTGCTGGCATAGTGTATAGGCTGAAAATGTTTTGTTTTGCGTTGCCCAAAGACTGCCCCTATCGCATAATCACTAGCATCACACATGAGCTCGAAGGGCAAGTCCCAATCGGGGGCAACAAGAATTGGTGCCTCGGTAAGCCTTTTCTTTAATGTTTCAAAGGCTTCGATGCACTCAGGGGAGAAGATAAAAGGAGCATCCTTCTCGAGGAGATGGGTCATAGGCCGGGCGATTTTAGAAAAATTTTGAATAAACCTACGGTAGACACCAGCATGACCCAAAAAGCTCCTAACACCTTTCACAGTCGTGGGATGAGGCAATTTTGCAATGACGTCCACTTTGGCTCGGTCAACCTCAATCCCGTTTTTTGAAATTTTATGGCCGAGGACAATGCCCTCTTTGACCATAAAGTGACTCTTCTCCCAATTTAGACATAACTTTGTGTCTTCACAACGTTTTAGCATGTTGTCTAAATGGGAGAGGCATGATTGAAACGAATCCCCAATGACCGAAAAATCGTCCATAAAGACCTCCATACTTTTCCCGATCATGTCGGAAAAAATGGCCATCATACATCTTTGAAACGTGCCCGGAGCATTACATAAGCCAAATGGCATACGTTTATATGCGAAAGTTCCATAGGGGCACGTAAAAGTGGTCTTTTCTTGGTCTTGCGGGTCAATGGGAATCTGAAAGTAACCCGAGAAACCATCGAGGAAGCAATAGTACTCATTCCTTGCTAATCTCTCGAGCATCTGATCCATAAAGGGCAGAGGAAAATGATCCTTACGGGTGGCGTCATTCAATTTACGATAATCAATGCAGATGCGCCAACCCGTAACCAAACGAGTTGGAATCAACTCATTCTCCTCATTTGTGACAATAGTAATGCCACCCTTTTTTGGAACACAATGGATTGGGCTGACCCAAGGACTGTCCGAGATAGGGTAAATCAATCCGGCATCAAGAAGTTTTAAAACCTCTTATTTGATAACCTCGTGAATTTTTGGATTCACCCTTCTTTGTTGTTGGACTGCAGGTTTGAAGTCGTCCTCCATTAAAATCTTGTGAGTACAAAACTCAGGGTTGATGCCCTTGATGTCAGAGAGACGCCAAGCAATTGCTTGTTTATGAGACTTCAAAACCTTTATAAGAGCAGCCTTTTCCTCATCACTTAAGTCTTTAGCAATTATGACAGGTAATTTATCATCACCCTCCAGAAATGCATATTCAAGATGAGGCGGCAAGTCCTTAAGTTCAACCTCGGGGAAGTCATCAGTTTTCTCAACATTTTTGACTTCCTCCTTATGAAGTGTTTGTGGTAGAACAGGAAGAGGAGAGGGATCTTCGTTTAATAACTTCTCAAGTAGGAGAATATCCCTCTCGGGGTCAATCTCTTGGTTATCGACTCCATCGGGAATCGAGTCACTTTTGAGAAAGGCCTCAATTTCTTCTAAGATGAAGTCACTTCCCTCAAACGGAGTGAGGGAAGGAGAAGAATTGGCTATAATGGGATGAGAAGATTGAGTGAGGTTTTCACTCGAAGAA
This sequence comes from Artemisia argyi, assembly GCA_030686995.1. Classification (NCBI taxonomy): domain Eukaryota; kingdom Viridiplantae; phylum Streptophyta; class Magnoliopsida; order Asterales; family Asteraceae; genus Artemisia; species Artemisia argyi. The sequence continues at coordinate 51,408,053 of CM060690.1, read as the reverse complement.
TCATCAATGAAACCTAAAATCTCTTGAGCATACTCCTCAGCAGCAACATCGATGACATCAATTTGATTCACCGATTCACAATCATAATTGGAGGAGTATCTCGAGGTTTGATTTAGGTTGAAGGTAATAGCTTCCGTTCCAACACGTAATGTGATCTCATGCTCAAATACATCGATAAGAGCGCGCCCAGTTCTGAGGAATCCCCTCCCAAGAATGAGAGGGACCCTAGAATCGGCATCAAAGTCAACAATCACAAAATCTGCCAGAAAATGGAACTTTCCCACTTTAACGAATACATCCTCGGCAATGCCAAGAGGACGAGAAATCGAACGATCGGCAAGCTCTAAAGTCATGCACGTGGGAGTGAGTTCGGGAAGAGAGAGTTTCTTCCACACAGAATATGGCATCAGGTTAATGCTAGCACCTAAATCAGCTAATGCGAAGCATGCAACCATACCCGGGAAAGTACAAGGAATGAGAAATTTCTCGGGGTCTCCAAGCTTTTCAGGAAGCTTTTTCAAGAGAACTGCTGAGCAGTGCTCATTCAGAGGAGTTCTTGCCATCTCAAAGAGTTTTTCTTTATTACTCAACAGATTTTTTATTGTCGATGCAAACTTGGGCATCAAGAGAATAGCATCCGCGAAGCTAATATCAAAGTGCAAATCTTGGAAGATTTGGAAAAATTTATCCATTTGGTGATTAGCTTTTTCGCGGAGCTTTTGTTCATTGAGACGTGATGGATAAGGAATAGAAGTTTTGGATTTTGGGTTGTCCCCTAGAGCTTCTGGTGGTTCAAAGACAACTCCATGCTTACATCTGGTTTCAGGATTAACCTGAGGTTGGACGTGTGCTGTACTTCGTGGGCTAGGAGTTTGCACCTTGTCCTTTGTCACCTCTGGTTCACGATCCACTACCTTTGGAGGAGAGGAAGAAGAGGTAGTAGGAATCGCGGGTTCATCATATGAAGCACCACTTCGTGTTGTGATCGCCTTAGCATCGCCCCTCGGGTTAGCGATCGTGTTGCTCGGTAAAGTAGTACCTGAGCCCGAGGGTCGATTATTTAAAGACTTCTTGATGTCAGAAATCTGGCTGACCAGCAACTTGTTCAACTCTTCTTGGGACTTCATGAATTGCTTTAACAACTCATCAGATGAAGGCCCGGTTGGAACAATGGCTTGATTCGGATTAGGAAGATTTTGAGCTCGATTGTTCGGATTGGGACCTTGATTGAAATTTCCTTGGTTTTGATGATGGAAATTTCCTTGATTCTAGTGATTGTTTCCATGAAAGTTCCCGGGGTTGAAATTACCCTGACCTTGGTTTCGGTTAAAGTTTCCTTGATTTTGGTGTTGGAAACCTTGATTTTGGAAACCTTGGTTTTGATTTTGGAAACCGTGACCCTGATTGAAGTTACCTTGGTTTTGATAACCTCGGTTCGCTCTATTTTGATTTTGGCCACGGTTTTGGACATTTTGGTTTTGATTAAAACCGGGAGGTCCAGGATAATGGTGAGGATGATAGTTCGGGTCCATAGGAGGGCGGTATTGATTGCCTCCTTGATTTTGGGACCCGACAACAGCATTAGCTTCATATGGAGTACCATCAGTAGCTGTGCAATTGTAGTAGGCATGCGGCCCACACAAGTCACACAAACTTCCACTTTTTTAACCTCAGCAGGGGGAGGATGTTGTGGAAAGGAAACTTTCTTTGTTTGGGCGAGAACCAAAGCTTGGATCGCTTCAGTGAGCTTGTCAAGCTTAGCATCCGTGCTAGATTGACCCACAGAAGATGAGGAAGAAGGACCCGCATTAATTTGAGAAACAATCGGTTTGCTTCGTGTAGAGCGGACCTTAGACTTGTTTTCTATGATCTGTAAAGCTTCTTTTGTGGTTCTACTCAAGAAATTACCTCCCGCGGAGGCATTGAGAGAATCCTGATCAGCTTGGCTCACGCCATTGTAGAAAGTATCGAGTTGCATCAACTCGGAGAAACCATGATGTGGACACTTGTGAAGTAATTCTTTGAAACGGTCCCACGCTTCACCAAAAGATTCATCGTATTTTTGAGTGCACTTGGTGATTTCGTTCTTAAGACTCGTGGTCTTGGAAGGTGGGAAGAATTCATTCATAAATTTTTTCACAAGATCTTCCCATGTCTCAATAGATCGTGGAGGTTGTTTTTCAAGCCAAATTCGGGCTTGTCCCTCCAGAGAGAATGGGAAGAGAAGAAGTTTGATTGCTTCACAAGGGACATTTTTGTATTTGATGGTCGAAGTGATTTTATTGAACCATCGAATGTGAGCATGAGGATCGTCCCTCTCAAAACCGTAGAATTGACTTGAGGTTACAAGATTGAGTAACCCGGTTTTGAGCTCAAAATTATCAGCCACGATGGCTGGAACAACAATGGCATCTCCGTAACCCTCGATGGGTGCTTGGAGAAGCTCACACATGGGGCGGTCTTCCGCCATGGTGACAGTGGGTGTAACAACAGTACGGATCTCAGATCCGACTGTTGGTGCAGAACGTCTATGAGGTCTTCGAGGTTTCCGGACAAGCTCACGTAACGGGCTAGTGGACCTTGAAGAACCAGTGCGCATGCACTAGGGATAAAAACTTTTTGGACATTATTTTTGGAATCGTCCCGTAATCTAAAATCGTTTTTATTTAAGAATCACCTTAAACAAAACCGAATCAGAAAACGTTAAGATATGTTTTGTTGTTTATTTTTTTATTTTATTTATTTATTTATTTTTTTTGTTTTAACACTTTAGGAAAAGTGTTAATGACTTTTTTGTGTTTTGATTTTGAAAATATACACAAGTGGTGGTATTTGTACAGTGAGTGAGGTGAGATAACACTAATCCCAAAAGACGCTGCAGAAACGCGCACACCTCCCCGGCAGAGGCGCCAAAAATTGATTGATGCTAAACCACCAACTTATATTGACCAAAGAATAGTCAACAAATTCAAATAGCCTAGGTCAATGCTCCGGGTAATATAAGGTATCACCAGGTCGTTAAATCCCGTTGAGGTGTGAATTGTAACTTAGCGTGCTTTGTGATCGGGTGATTATTCACAGAAAGGGTTTGTTGTGAGAATTATTTGGAGATTATTAACAGAAATAGCTTAGGAAAGCTATGTGAATAATTACGGGAATAAAGGTTTAGAAGAGATTTACTTAACACCAAAAACCGTACGTTTGCTGAAAACGCGAACAAACGTACAAAAAGGTGAATAAGATGATCTGGAAAGGCTACTGGTATGAAAATTGACTTTTTACAAACCTAATGATGAGAGAAAATTTTTGGAAATTTAAAACTAATTTTTACACTAATTTTATAATTACTATTAATTAAATACTAATTTTCTAATTATTTTTAATTAACTAAATTAACCTAAATTATAAATAAATATGAAATTATCTTGGAAAAATCAAAATTAAACTTAGAAAAATCTAAAATACTATAAAACTAATTTTAGAAATGAAAATATATTTTTAAGACAATTTAATTAATTATTACTAATTATTAACTAATTATTAATTACTTTTTAATTATTTAAAATAACCTAAATTCTAATTAATTATTAAAATACACTAGAAATTTGAAAATAAAATTTGGAAAAATCAAAAATAACTAAAAACTAATTTTAAAATTTAATTTATATTTTTCTGATTTTCTAATTAATTATTATTAATTATTAATTATTTAATAATTACTAAAAACTATTTTAAATTAAGAAAAATACTAAATGATGCAAGAAAAATCTGAAAAAATTACAGAAATTATTTTTACACACCAGAAGCCTAGGAAAATTATAAAAATAGGAATTGCTTATTAATAAGCTGAAGAATAAGCCAATTGGCTTAAATAGAAGCTATCACTTCTATTAAGTTGGGCTTATTTGAGATTTTCTTTTTCAAAACTGCTTATTATAAGTTTTTAAGCAACTTTTGTGAAGTGGGTTTGACTCTAGTCAAGGAAATAAGCACTTCAAGTGCTTAAACCTTTGACAGTTGACTTTCTTTGACCAAGAGTGGAAATAAGCTCAAATGAGCTAATGTGGGGCCCACCTTGGTGAAAACTGATGAAAATAAGTACAATGAACAAGTTTAAGCAAGTAACACACAAATAAGCTAACAAAATAAGCCACAAACTCAGAATAAGTACTTTGCTTATTTAGATTCTGAGACAGAATGGGACAGACTTATTAGGCCAAACAAAGTGGGGTCCACAGGTCTAGAGGTCAAACAAAAGGTCAACCCTTAATCCCTGGTAGGAGGGGGGTTGAATGGCACCAAGTTGGGTCAGTGAGACCCACTGGGTGGCCACAATGAGCCACCAAAGTTGGTGGTGTGGCTGAGTGGTCTGTGCACAGGGCACACCTTTGCCCTGCAAGTACTTTCAAGGGGTAAAAAGGTCCATTAGAAAAAATCACAAAAATGCACAAAGTATATGATTCAAATGTTCTACTGGTAGACTATGAGCACAACAAGTTTTAGAACCTAAAACTACCCACAAAATTCACAATAAATCATCCCATTTTTGGAAAAATTTGAGTATTGCACTTTTGACTTTTTGAAAAACTTTAGGTTTTGACTTTTATGAACTTTACTTGCTGATTTAGTGACTCAAAATGTTATGATAAGCTATATAAAGACTAACTTAAGTAAAAATACCAACTTATGAAAAGGTGTGATTGGTTTTGGACTTGAAAACTCACCACAGTTAACTGTGGTGAAAACTTTCTTATGATTTTGACTTTTGTGTTGGAAACTACTAAACAGAGACTTGATTTTGTGTATTTTGACTTTGAATGAGCTAAGTAAACAAGCAATGACAACTGAGACCAACCACAATGGCCTAGACAGCTCAATCCAAACACCCCTTTAACAGATTTTTTTGATGAAAATGTGATTTAAACAATTACACACTACCACCTACTGATCACAACCAATCTAATTACTAATAATAAACAATAAATAAGTAATTAAAACAATAATAAGTAACTAAACTACTAAGAAGAGTACAAGTTAAAAAGTAGGCTTACATAAGCCTTCCAAGCTCAGTTTGCAAACCAAGGACCAATTGAAACAACCTAATGACCTCCCATGAGGTCCCTAACCCACTGCCATCCACAATAAACAGTGCTCCATGCTTTCTTCAACCATTGATCACCATTTTTTTATTTTATTTTTATTTTTCTGATTTATTGCTATTTTTATAAGACTTGAACTTAATTGATACAGAAGCTGATATAGCTTTTAAAAACTTGTTATTGGAGCTTACGAAACCAAATTAAAGCTTTAGAACACTTAAGGAACTGTAAATAACAAACTTGAAATTTAAATTTTGACTTTGAAAACTGAAATTGATATTGAACTTAGAACCTTTGAGTTACATGAACTGAAATGAAAGTACAAGTGTTAAAAGAAAAGTTACAAGACTAAAAATACATACTACTCTAATACAATGGCTCACATGAGCTTCTACATATATATCGAGCTAAAAATCATCCCTAGGTCTTCCCACATGGCACCTTTTTGAATTCTGATAGTCCCAATATCTTTGTGTTGACTCCTTGACCAAATCCCAGCCATTCAATTCTACTAAGATCAATCCAAACCCTTGATTGCAAATTTGGCGCCAAAAGGGGTACGGGGCAAAAATAAGTGGGATAGGTGGGTTACATTTATTGTGGTGGTGTGGGTTGGTGTGGTAGATGAAGGGGAATTAATTGTGGGGGCTGGTTGGTGAAAAAGGTGAGATGAGGGGGGAGAGTTGCCCTAGTTTTGCGTTGCGTTGTTGGGGGAAGAAGATGGGTCAAAGTGGAGTTTGATCGTGGGATTTTTATATTTTAAAAGGGGACTGGGCTGGATCTTGTGGTGGGCTGGGATTTCTTTGGGCTTGGGAATGGGTTTTGGTTTTGGGAAATAATAAATAAGGGTCCGGTTTGGTTTGTTTAGTTACAAGGACCATTTTTGCAATTTTTCCAAAGATGAGGTGCTGAAAATGTAACTTCTCCAAATTGCTTATGAGGACCAAATATGTCAATCATCAATAAACCAAGAACCAATTTTGCCATTTTTGATTTTTCAAAATTCCCAGGGACCTATTTTGCCATTTTTGAAAACTCAGGGACTAAACATGTAATTTTGGAAAGCTTATGACCCAAGTGTAATTTTTTATGATTTTTGACTTTCAAAACCTTGGGTTGACTTTTCCTTTCAAAATAAATACATAGGGACTAAAATTGACAAGTTTTGAAACTTGGGGGATTGAAACTGCCAATATTGCAAACTTTGTACGTTTTTTCTTTGTTTTTGCACATTTTGCATTTAAAACACATAAAACACAATCCCTGGGATAATTTAAGTATTTTGATATCTTTTTGATTGTTTTTGTATGTTTTGGCAGTTTAAACACGACAAAAATGATGAGTGTTTTAGCACTCATCAAAACCCTAGACGAATTTTACAGATATTTTAAGGGTTTCAAACCCTTGTTTCATCCATGCTTAATTGAAGATAAATCTTTCATCAAATCATTCAATATGTCTATGTGTTGTTTGATTATATCTTACGCTTGTCTTCTCTTTAACATGCTAGGCTAGGTTTCCTTTTTGTTTGCTTAATTATAATGAAACTTAGATATTGATTATGGGTGGCTGTTTGTTTATAATTGTTGTGGATGAATGAATTCGATGTTAGGTCTAAGAAAACTGGCATACTTCCAATTGGTAACTTGCTTGAACGTCTTAAGAAACATGATCGGAGGTGTACTACGATATATTGGTTGTATTTAATGCGTAGGTAACTACTAATGAGGCCATGTTAGGAGCTAGTAGTCTGCTCGACATAGGAAGAGGTAGAAGCTTATAGAGTTAGGGAAGATCGTACACGGCCCTACGAATGGTATTAACGAATATAACCCGTCATCCATGCAATTGTAACAAACTAATCAACCTGTAAAAGATAGCTAGGGAGTAGTGAAATCTAAGTAAACACATTTTCTCTCATTATTGTTTTCGCCATAAATTAGTTTAAGTTTAGTTTATTTTATTTTGATTGCATTTTTAGTTATTTGGGTTAGTTGATTAGCAACTAATTCCGCCCACTCCTTCCAAAATCGAGATTTTACTTGCTTTCATTTAAAATATGAAAATACAAAGAGAATCATCCGTCATCTCTAGACCTAGTTTTAGTGAGTTTTAACCCTAGCGAACACTATTCTTTGAGTTGAATGATCAATCCCCTGGTACTTGTCACTATACTATACTACAACGGCTAGGTACACTGCCTGGTGGGGATGGCAAGCTTCTCAAGATCCCTTGAGTGGTAAAACCTTTTGCGAGTGTGTTTTATATAAAATAATGAGTATTTTATACTAATCTGAGCTGCCAAAACAACCAAAAACACTCAAATATGCATCATAATACTGAAAATATCTTAGAAGTGTGTTTTATATGTTTCAAATGCAAAATAACCAAAAACAGATAAAAAACGAATAAAGTTTGCATAATTGGCAGTTTCAGTCTCTCAACTTTCAAAAATTGTCAAAACTAGTCCCTGAAGGATAAAAATGAAATAAAAATCAACTTAAGTCCTTGGGAAACCAAAAATGTTCACTAATGATCCCTGGATAAAAGTTTACACAAAATGGCAACTTTTACCCCTCAAGTTTCAAAATTGGCAAAATTAGTCCCTGGGTGTTCAAAAATGGAAATTTAACAAATAACACCCTTGTACTATTCATAAAATACAAATTGGAACTCTTTTGATAACTTTTGGGAAATTACAATTTCACCCTTTCATCTTTGGTGAAATTACATAAATGGTCCCTGGGGTTTACAAAAATGAAAATTTACAACTTTGATCCTTTGGTTTATCATATTGGCGAGAATAGTCCTTGTGTTATACTTTGGAAGCTTGTTACATCAGGTCCCTCAAGTTTCAGGAAATTACAACTTTAGTCCTTGGGCCCTTAAACCTAAAAACCAAACCGGACCTAAGTTTTATTATAAAACTCATAAACCAAAACCCTTAAATCCAAATAACTAACCCAGTCCACCCTAAGACCAAAACCACCCCAGCCCATTTGTTAAATAAATAAAATACCGGGTCAAACCTTCGGTCAAAACCACTCTTCCCTCCACCTTTCTCCTTCCTCTTTCACAGCCTTACTGAGTCACAAACCACCACCAATACCACCATACCAGCTCACAATATCACTCCACCTCACACCCTACCTCACCCCCTAGCTGTCTCTTACACCCCTACACCCACCATGGCTCATTAAATGCAAAATTTTGGCTACAAGTTATCTCAAAGACTTTTGGCGCCAAAAGTAGTTTTGATGGCTAAGATGAGTTACAGTGAACCAATGATCAAGATTAAAAGTGGGAATTAACCAAGATGCTAGTGGGAACTCAAAAGGTTATAAAAGAGAAGAGAAGAAAGAAAGAAGAGATACTTTGGACTAGCCATTGTCACGTAGTTTAATTAAGTTATTGCTTCTTTTAAATTAATGTCATTTACAGTTTCAAATGTTGTACTAATTCTCAAATTAGTGTAATGGAACTCATTTTCAGCTTTAATGTCAAGTTATCTTTCAGTTTCAAGTTTTTTTTACTTAATGTTCTTTAAATTTCAAATCATTTAAATTCTTGTTTATCATTAGTTATTTAATGGACTCAATTAGTTAACATAAGCTCCTGACAAAGCTTTGTAAGCTTTTAGAAACCCTTAATCAGTTATAATCTTTAAAATACAAAAATAGATAAAAAAAATCAAGAAAAACCAATGAAAAATCAAAAGTTCTGTGTTCATGGTGTACAAGCTTGGAGCAGGGTGGATTATTGATGGCCCTTTGGTTTAGAGCTTCTTGGGAAGTTTAGGATTAAGTTGTGGTCACTTGGTTCCATGTTCTCAGCTTGATACACTTGTAAGCCAATTTTTACCATTTTATGCCTATTACTGTTGCAGTTATTTATATGCTTTGATTTTCATGTTTTCCTGTTTATTTGTTGTTTGTTAATGATTATCTAGCTTAATCTTAGTTGTTTATGTTTTGGAATTTAATTGCACTTGGAAATCCATTTTAACTATCAATATGCCATATCTTTGATAATCATAGGCCTAGACTATGTGACTATATGTTTGTGCTTAAAAAGGTCTAATTTGACAAATCAAGACCTCTGGATTGGATATGATAGGTGTATGCAGTGATATGCTTTGAAAAGCTCAATTTGGTCTCATTTAAGGGTTGTTTGGAATTGATGGTTGAACTGTGTTAAAGATTGTATGTGGTGTTGTTCTTGTTTGATGTATGCCATATATGACCTAATTGACTCAGTGAGACTTCAATCAAAGAGTGTAGCATGATAGAAAGTCAAATTGACACTTGACTGCCTCATTATGAGCATTGTGAGATTGTCATGACCTAGAATCTTGCATATGTGTTTCAAAGTTGTTAATCTTTGTCAGTTTCATGTTCTTATTGCTTAATATTACATGTTTAATCAATAGATTCAGATCAAAGTTCATGAAAGTCAACTTTGAGCATAAAGTTAAAAAGTCAAAATTCTAGTTTTTCTGTTTTTGAATTAAATAGATAATTTTGTTGTGATCTTGTTATTTAGTTTTAGGACTTGTGCTTGTAGGATATTATAGTTTAGCTGCTTGTCTTTCTATATTATTTTTGTTAATTTTTGTTTACCATGTTTAATAGCTTAAATTAGTGCTTATTTATGCTTGTTTTTACCCTGTGTCACAAGTATGCTGTCAACTCCATGAGCTTGCACAAGCTTCATGACTTGACCATATCTTGTGCACTTGGCTTATTTGTAGTGCCTATGTGTCTAGTTGTTTATGTGGATGCTTATTTGCTAGTTTGTAGCTTATTTAGATAGCTTATCACACCCATTTTGTTTGTTCCAACTTACTCCCTTCACTGAAGCAAACAGTGAAGGTGAGTAGTTTTCATAAGCTTAGCACAAGCTCCTCACTGAGACTTGAGAGTGTGAGCTTGGCTTTTCACAAAGCCAAGCAAGTCAGCTCATAGTCTCAGTGCTTGTTGAGCTTATTAAGCTTATTAAATAAGTTAAATTAGAGCTTGATTGTTTGCCCACTCACAACAATTTCCTGAGTAATAAGGAAATTTACACCATTTCCACAAGCTCTAAAAAGCTCATTAGTGATCTATAGCTTATGTGGTTTAGTTTTTTTTTAAGCTCATCCACCCAACTATATGATCCTGTGCCTAAATTTCATCTTGCAGCTTATTCAATAGGGCTGCAAGTAGCTTTAACTTATCACAATTTAAAAAGTATGCTGATCACTCAGTATACTTACCTAAACTCACCATACTTCATAAGCTTGCAAAAAGCTTAATACTTGGACCCAGCTTATGAGATCTAGCTCTATGTGGAGCTTATCCACTAGTCTTTAAGTTCCAACTCTTAAATCCAACCTTGCAGCTTATTAAATAGGGCTGCAAGTGGCTTTTTGTTTGTTCCATACTTGGATTACACTGAGCAATTCAGTGTAATCAAGGACTTTTCATAAGCTCCTCAAAAGCTCTCCTGTGGACCCCACAGGATGAGCTTGGGCTTTTTGGAAAGCCAACCACCCCAGCTTGCTACTCAAACTCTTACTTTGGACTTGTGAGCTTATTTAATAGGCTTATGTTGACCTTAAAGTTGACTGCAGGGGTGTTTGGTATTGCTGTGTATCTGGAATAGCTTATTTGCTTATTACAAGCTTATGGGTGAAATCCAGTACACTAGCTTGTTTATATTTGTCCATAATACTTGTACATATTAAATTTTCACTTTAGTTTCAAGTGTGGAGCTTATACCAAGCTTTAACAAGCTTTCACTCAATCCAAGTTAAGCCCCAAAGGCTTAACTGTCTAAACCATAAGCTCATGCTTATTTGCCAATACCTGTGCATAAGCTTATTTATACTTGTCCATTATATATATACACACATACTTTTACCTTTGTTTTACACTGTACAGCTTTTTACAAGCTTATTCCAAGCTTAATATTCCACTGTGAGCCCATAAGCTCAACTGAATGAGCATTAAGCCCACGAATGGCTTATTTTTAGGTTCTAAACTTTTTGTTTTCATTAAACTTACACACATACAGTATATACATAGTTCCATAAAAAGAAAAAGCCAAAAACAACTTTAAGGCTAAGTGATAGCTTCTATTTAGAAGTTATGGCTTATTTACCTATTTTTGTGTAACTGATAACAAAATAAGCTCACTCAGAGCTTATTTTGCTTGTATAAAAAGTTTTAATTCAATAAAGTTGGTTAATATTAGTTAGTAAATAGATTTGTAAAGAAAAAAAATCAAAAAATAAAATAAATGCAAAAAATTGGGTGTGTGTGGGAGTCGAACCTGGGACCTTTGGCTAGTATAACATGCATAAGTACACACACCCCTTCCACTTGCTCTGGGGCACCAGTTCCATTATACTCTCAATCACTCACCCTTTTAACCCCTTTTTGCCATATTACTCTAATAAGCTGTCTTAGCTTATTTAACAGCTTATTAGTTGTATTTTCCTACTCCTATTATTTTTCCTAGGATTCTGCTAGTAAATAGTATTTATATAAAAAATTTCATATTTTTATAAATTAGTTTAGTATTTATAATAATTAAAATAGTTTAAATAGCTTTTAGTAAATAATAAGTAATTAATTTTTAAAATAGCTTATTTATAATTTTTATAAACTTTTTATATTTTTTATGGATTCCTGTGATGGTTAAGTAAATTTATAAAAAGTTTTATAATTTTATAAATTAGTTTAGTATGTATTATAATTAAATTAGTTTAATTAGCTTAATTAAGTAAATAATAGTTTTTAATTAAGTTTGCATATTTCTGTTAATAACACATAGTTTTTATATTTTTATTAGCTTCTTATATTTATTTTAGAATTTTGTAAAAAGTTTCAGATTTTTGTTTATTCATTTAGTATTTATAATAATGCAATAATAGTTTTTAGAATTTAATAATAGTAAATAATTAATAACAAATAGAATAATTGTGTAATAAATATATTTTTAGTTTCAGAAATTCTTTTATATTATTTTAAACTTTTCTAAGTTTTTAGTTTATTTATTTAGGCTTACTTTAGATTTTCTTATTACTTAGGTAATTGTTAAGTAATAAGTAAATAGTTTTTAATTAATAATAAATACATAAATACTTGTAAAAATCATTTTAATTCATAATTAATTTTCTTTTATTATTAGGATCACAAAAATATAAATCTCACATTTGTGGGGTTTGTATTGATCAATTTTCAGTTTTATTTTGGTACGTAGACGTTTAATTTAATTTAAACGTACATTTTTATTACTTTTCACATTTTTAGGTTTTGTTAAATAAGTTTGTAATTAATAAATGAATATTTTAAGTTTGTTTAATTTGCATTTAAGCCGCTAAGGCATGCAAATCCATCTTTTGTTATAATTCCCCCTTTGTTTTTGTACGTTTACGTTTATTTGAACCTAAACGTACGTTTGTAAATCCTTTTACATTTCTAGGGTTTCTGATTGTACGTTTTTACTGATATAGCTGTGACAGAGCTATTACTATTCACATTCCTAGTGTTAGTCAGTCAGATTCCTGTTTCTATATTTAACTTCACCAGAACACACATTCGTTGTATTACAGAATTCACACCTCGTTGGGACATAACGACCTAGGAACATTCTATACTCCTTGGACAATAATTGCATTTCCTCCCGGGCTGTCTGGCTTTTAGTACTGACCATTCACAAGTGGTTGAGAAATAAAGTTGGTTGGTTTGGGAGGAATCAAAATTTGGCGCCGCTGCCGGGGAGGCTGTGCTGCGTATAACGAATTTGTATTTGGTTGAAATATCTATCCTTTGTATATATTATATATAATATCATATTTCAATTTCCAAAAACATATAAAATACAAAAATATTTTCCTTTTCATAGCTTACAACTTGCCCAGTTTGATAAGTCCCTCAGTTACAACATTTGGTTGTTGGCTGTTTCAACACAGTTGCTGAGCTCTGTCAAGCCCAGATTCTCTTTCAAGGGGCGGTTGTTAGGATTTTTCTTTTCTTTGTATATATATATGAAAAGATAAAAATACAAAAAAATATTATAAAATAAAAATACCAAAAAGATTCTCCTTACCTTACTATTCATAATTCTGTGAGTGGACCTCACTCCAATTTCTCATCCAATCTGTGAGTGGCAATCCCACTCCATTTCCCCATGGACAATTTAATTCGGGGTCGAGTCAAGCTAGCGACTCGGTTATCAAAACCAGTAGCTTCCTCATGAACAAACCAATTAGAGGTCGAGTCAAGCTAGCGACTCGGTAATAAAAAACAGTAGCATAAACATGGGTTTTCACCCGTGTGTACCACCCAAGTGTGGGGGTGTGCCCCACACGTTGTATATATCTTGAAAATGAAATGAAAAATTGTAAATACAAAAAAATAAAATAATTGTTGTGTTACCCCACTTAGCTTTAAATGTTATCTTTTTACGTTCAAGGATTCGGCATAATAGCCGGGATTTTGAATATTGAGGACAATATTCATTTCTAAGTGTGGGGGGTAAATTCTGGCGAATTTGATTGATTATGTACCCTTTTATGCCCTTTTTCCCCCAAAATGGCCAAAATTTTAAAATTTTTCACTTAGTGGAAGTGCCTTGCACTAAACACAACAAATGGTAATCAATCCACCATGTCTAACCCACATAAGGATTGGCTAATCCAGGAGCAAACGGCTCTTGGTAAAGATATCTCAAATCCGTTTATGGCTTACAATTTGCGCAAAATTGTATGGTAAATCAACTGGCCATATCCTAAAAAGTGAATGAGTTGGCTAGCCCGCAAGTTTATGGCTTGTGGTAAAGGCAGTGGAAAAACCATAATTGGTAATCAGCTCACCAAGATGTTGAATATTCCATCAAGAGTTGGCTATTCCAGAAGCAAACGGCTTTTGGTAAAGACAAATCAAATCCGTTGACAGCTGGTGGTTTGCTCAAAATCACATGGTTATCAGGTGGATCATAGTTCTTACTTGAATCGATACATTTGGCTACTCCAGAAGTGATGGCTTTTGGTAAAGAGTAATAAAATCCATTAAGTTTTTCTAAAAAGATTGCTAGGGACTAGCAATGTTTTAGTGTGGGGGATTGATGAGTGTCTAAATACTCATCATTTTATACTAATCTGAGCTCCCAAAACATCCAAAAACACTCAAATATGCATCATAATACTGAAAATATCTTAGAAGTGTGTTTTATATGTTTCAAATGCAAAATAACCAAAAACAGATAAAAAAACGAACAAAGTTTGCATAATTGGCAGTTTCAGTCCCTCAACTTTCAAAAATTGTCAAAACTAGTCCCTGAAGGTTAAAAATGAAATAAAAATCAACTTAAGTCCTTGGGAAACCAAAAATGTTCACTAATGATCCCTGGATAAAAGTTTACACAAAATGGCAACTTTTACCCCTCAAGTTTCAAAATTGGCAAAATTAGTCCCTGGGTGTTCAAAAATGGAAATTTAACAAATAACACCCTTGTACTATTCATAAAATACAAATTGGAACTCTTTTGATAACTTTTGGGAAATTACAATTTCACCCTTTCATCTTTGGTGAAATTACATAAATGGTCCCTAGGGTTTACAAAAATGAAAATTTACAACTTTGATCCTTTGGTTTATCATATTGGCAAGAATGGTCCTTGTGTTATACTTTGGAAGCTTGTTACATCAGGTCCCTCAAGTTTCAGGAAATTACAACTTTAGTCCTTGGGCCCTTAAACCTAAAAACCAAACCGGACCTAAGTTTTATTATAAAACTCATAAACCAAAACCCTTAAATCCAAATAACTAACCCAGTCCACCCTAAGCCCAAAACCACCCCAGCCCATTTGTTAAACAAATAAAATACCGGGTCAAACCTTCGATCAAAACCACTCTTCCCTCCACCTTTCTCCTTCCTCTCTCACAGCCTCACTGAGTCACAAACCACCACCAATACCACCATACCAGCTCACAATATCACTCCACCTCACACCCTACCTCACCCCCTAGCTGTCTCTTACACCCCTACACCCACCATGGCTCATTAAATGCAAAATTTCGGCTACAAGTTATCTCAAAGACTTTTGGCGCCAAAAGTAGTTTTGATGGCTAAGATGAGTTACAGTGAACCAATGATCAAGATTAAAAGTGGGAATTAACCAGGATGCTAGTGGGAACTCAAAAGGTTATAAAAGAGAAGAGAAGAAAGAAAGAAGAGATACTTTGGACTAGCCATTGTCACGTAGTTTAATTAAGTTATTGCTTCTTTTAAATTAATGTCATTTACAGTTTCAAATGTTGTACTAATTCTCAAATTAGTGTAATGGAACTCATTTTCAGCTTTAATGTCAAGTTATCTTTCAGTTTCAAGTTTTTTTTACTTAATGTTCTTTAAATTTCAAATCATTTAAATTCTTGTTTATCATTAGTTGTTTAATGGACTCAATTAGTTAACATAAGCTCCTGACAAAGCTTTGGAAGCTTTTAGAAACCCTTAATCAGTTATAATCTTTAAAATACAAAAATAGATAAAAGAAAATCAAGAAAAACCAATGAAAAATCAAAAGTTCTGTGTTCATGGTGTACAAGCTTGGAGCAGGGTGGATTATTGATGTCCCTTTGGTTTAGAGCTTCTTGGGAAGTTTAGGATTAAGTTGTGGTCACTTGGTTCCATGTTCTCAGCTTGATACACTTGTAAGCCAATTTTTAACATTTTATGCCTATTACTGTTGCAGTTATTTATATGCTTTGATTCTCATGTTTTCCTGTTTATTTGTTGTTTGTTAATGATTATCTAGCTTAATCTTAGTTGTTTATGTTTTGGGATTTAATTGTGCTTGGAAATCCATTTTAACTGTCAATATGCCATATCTTTGATAATCATAGGCCTAGACTATGTGACTATATGTTTGTGCTTAAAAAGGTCTAATTTGACAAATCAAGACCTCTGGATTGGATATGATAGGTGTATGCGGTGATATGCTTTGAAAAGCTCAATTTGGTCTCATTTAAGGGTTGTTTGGAATTGATGGTTGAACTATGTTAAGGACTGTATGTGGTGTTGTTCTTGTTTGATGTATGCCATATATGACCTAATTGACTCAGTGAGACTTCAATCAAAGAGTGTAGCATGATAGAAAGTCAAATTGACACTTGACTGCCTCATTATGAGCATTGTGAGATTGTCATGACCTAGAATCTTGCATATGTGTTTAAAAGTTGTTAATCTTTGTTAATTTCATGTTCTTGTTGCTTAATATTACATGTTTAATCAATAGATTCAGATCAAAGTTCATGAAAGTCAACTTTTATTATAAAGTTAAAAAGTCAAAATTCTAGTTTTTCTATTTTTGAATTAAATAGATAATTTTGTTGTGATCTTGTTATTTAGTTTTAGGACTTGTGCTTATAGGATATTATAGTTTAGCTGCTTGTCTTTCTATATTATTTTTGTTAATTTTTTTTTACCATGTTTAATAGCTTAAATTAGTGCTTATTTATGCTTGTTTTTGCCCTGTGTCACAAGTATGCTGTCAACTCCATGAAATGCACAAGCTTCATGACTTGACCATATCTTGTGCACTTGGCTTATTTGTAATGCCTATGTGGCTAGTTGTTTATGTGAATGCTTATTTGCTAGTTTGTAGCTTATTTAGATAGCTTATCACACCCATTTTGTTTGTTCCAACTTACTCCCTTCACTGAAGCAAACAGTGAAGGTGAGTAGTTTTCATAAGCTTAGCACAAGCTCCTCACTGAGACTTGGGAGTGTGAGCTTGGCTTTTCACAAAGCCAAGCAAGTCAACTCATAGTCTCAGTGCTTGTTGAGCTTATTAAGCTTATTAAATAAGTTAAATTAGAGCTTGATTGTTTGCCCACTCACAACAATTTCCTGAGTAATCAGGAAATTTACACCATTTCCACAAGCTCTAAAAAGCTCATTAGTGATCTATAGCTTATGTGGTTTAGTTTTTTGTGAAGATCATCCACCCAACTATATGATCCTGTGCCTAAATTTCATCTTGCAGCTTATTCAATAGAGCTGCAAGTAGCTTTAACTTATCACAATTTAAAAAGTATGATGATCACTCAGTATACTTACCTAAACTCACCATACTTCATAAGCTTGCAAAAAGCTTAATACTTGGACCCAGCTTATGAGATCTAGTTCTATGTGGAGCTTATCCAGTAGTCTTTAAGTTCCAATTCTTAAATCCAACCTTGCAGCTTATTAAATAGGGCTGCAAGTGGCTTTTTGTTTGTCCCATACTTGGATTACACTGAGCAATTCAGTGTAATCAAGGACTCTTCATAAGCTCCTCAAAAGCTCTCCTGTGGACCCCACAGGATGAGCTTGGGCTTTTTGGAAAGCCAACCACCCCAGCTTGCTACTCAAACTCTTACTTTGGACTTGTGAGCTTATTTAATAGGCTTATCTTGACCTTAAAGTTGACTGCAGGGGTGTTTGGTATTGCTGTGTATCTGGAATAGCTTATTTGCTTATTACAAGCTTATGGGTGAAATCAAGTACACTAGCTTGTTTATATTTGTCCATAATACTTGTACATATTAAATTTTCACTTTAGTTTCAAGTGTGGAGCTTATACCAAGCTTTAACAAGCTTTCACTCAATCCAAGTTAAGCCCAAAAGGCTTAACTGTCTAAACTATAAGCTCATGCTTATTTGCCAATACCTGTGCATAAGCTTATTTATACTTGTCCATTATACATATACACACACACTTTTACCTTTGTTTTACACTGTACATCTTTTTACAAGCTTATTCCTAGCTTAATATTCCACTGTAAGCCCATAAGCTCAACTGAATGAGCATTAAGCCCACGAATGGCTTATTTTTAGGTTCTAAACTTTTTGTTTTCATTAAACTTACACACATACAGTATATACATAGTTCCATAAAAAGAAAAAGCCAAAAACAACTTTAAGGCTAAGTGATAGCTTCTATTTAGAAGTTATGGCTTATTTGCCTATTTTTGTGTAACTGATTACAAAATAAGCTCACTCAGAGCTTATTTTGCTTGTATAAAAAGTTTTGATTCATTAAAGTTGGTTAATATTAGTTAGTAAATAGATTTGTAAAGAAAAAAATCAAAAAATAAAATAAATGCAAAAAAATTGGGTGTGTGTGGGAGTTGAACCTGGGACCTTTGGCTAGTATAACATGCATAAGTACACACGCCCCTTCCACTTGCTCTGGGGCACCAGTTCCGTTATACTCTCAATCCCTCACCATTTTAACCCCTTTTTGCCATATTACTCTAATAAGCTGTCTTAGCTTATTTAACAGCTTATTAGTTGTATTTTCCCCCTCCTCTTATTTTTCCTAGGATTCTGCTAGTAAATAGTATTTATATAAAAAATTTCATATTTTTATAAATTAGTTTAGTATTTATAATAATTAAAATAGTTTAAATAGCTTTTAGTAAATAATAAGTAATTAATTTTTAAAATAGCTTATTTATAATTTTTATAAACTTTTTATATTTTTTATGGATTCCTGTGATGGTTAAGTAAATTTATAAAAAGTTTTATAATTTTATAAATTAGTTTAGTATGTATTATAATTAAATTAGTTTAATTAGTTTAATTAAGTAAATAATAGTTTTTAATTAAGTTTGCATATTTCTGTTAATAACACATAGTTTTTATATTTTTATTAGCTTCTTATATTTATTTTAGAATTTTGTAAAAAGTTTCAGATTTTTGTTTATTCATTTAGTATTTATAATAATGCAATAATAGTTTTTAGAATTTAATAATAGTAAATAATTAATAACAAATAGAATAATTGTGTAATAAATATATTTTTAGTTTCAGAAATTCTTTTATATTATTTAAAACTTTTCTAAGTTTTTAGTTTATTTATTTAGGCTTACTTTAGATTTTCTTATTACTTAGGTAATTGTTAAGTAATAAGTAAATAGTTTTTAATTAATAATAAATACATAAATACTTGTAAAAATCATTTTAATTCATAATTAATTTTCTTTTATTATTAAGATCACAAAAATATAAATCTCACATTTGTGGGGTTTGTATTGATCAGTTTTCAGTTTTATTTTGGTACGTAGACGTTTAATTTAATTTAAACGTACATTTTTATTACTTTTCACATTTTTAGGTTTTGTTAAATAAGTTTGTAATTAATAAATAAATATTTTAAGTTTGTTTAATTTGCATTTAAGCCGCTAAGGCATGCAAATCCATCTTTTGTTATAATTCCCCCTTTGTTTTTGTACGTTTACGTTTATTTGAACCTAAACGTACGTTTGTAAATCCTTTTACATTTCTAGGGTTTCTGATTGTACGTTTTTACTGATATAGCTGTGACAGAGCTATTACTATTCACATTCCTAGTGTTAGTCAGTCAGATTCCTGTTTCTATATTTAACTTCACCAGAACACACATTCGTTGTATTACAGAATTCACACCTCGTTGGGACATAACGACCTAGGAACATTCTATACTCCTTGGACAATAATTGCATTTCCTCCCGGGCTGTCTAGCTTTTAGTACTGACCATTCACAAGTGGTTGAGAAATATAGTTGGTTAGTTTGGGAGGAATCAGGGTGCAATTCCACGCATCAGTCAACTAGGGTCTATGGTCAATTCTCCTAGCTAACTAGATACTAACAAGCTTTGAACACTACCGAAAATAGTTTATCATTCAATCGGCAAAGAAGATGTCTATATTAATCAATAAAAGGGAATACAAAACATAACTAAAACTTGAATTAAATAAATGAATTCATCAAATGATTACTAGAAAAACATAAGAGAGTTCAAACTCGAATACAATGATTAAAGTAGACGAAAACGTCGTTGTTCTAACCTCCTAAGCTTGGATGCTTCTTCTGTGGTTGCTCTCCCCCAACCCTAATTAAGGTTTGGGATAGGGAAGATGATTCGTAAAGCAAAATTCATGTTGGATTTATAGGCATGACATAGCTATGGTAACCTTGCATAGTGGTTACATTGTAACTAGTATTATCTTCATATGATCTTATCCATTCATAAGAATTATGGCGTAACTTAGTTGGGTAAGTACACCGTAATCCTTGGCGGCAGTAACTACGCCATAATTGTTACTTGGGGTTACGCCATAATCTCGTAGGGTTTGGTTTACGTCGTAACCTTCTTGTGTAGCTACGTCGTAATCTTCATGTATCACTTGATCTCTATTCTGTGTAACATTTACGTCGTAACCCCATTGTTGGTTACGACGTAATCTTCAAAATGTAGAAATAATTCTAAGTCTTTAATCATTTACGGCGTAACATCATCACATAAATACGCCGTAATCTTCATGGAGTAGAAATAGTTGTATCATGTTTGACATTAAGCCTTGATTCATCCAAATGGTGTTCCATACCTTGTTAATAGTCCTGAAACAAAATATGAAGAAATAAGGGCATAACAATAGTAATTTCAGTAATATTAGTCAACATAAAGGGGAAATTAACACTTAGAAAATCAGGACTATTTGATGCTATCAGACATCCACTTGATCAAGAGAGGGATGAGGCATGGTTGGAGGGTGAAGCTTTTGGGAAAGAATGATGTTTAGAAGGTTTAAGTAAAAAAGATGAGAGAATTCTTGAGGCTTGATGGAGTGTAGAGAGTTTGGATTTGTCGTTGGAGGTGGATATGTTGGTGGTAATGAATGATCTTGAGGATTGAGGTTAGGAGACACTTTGTGAATAGATGGAGATCATTTTGGGGTTGTGAAGCAAAAAAGGAAAAGGATGAGCAAGATGATTCTTTGTAGGTTGGTGATTTTGGGTTGAATTTGGGATTGTGAGTGTTTGAAGTGGTGCAGTTATTGATGAAGTTGCCAAGGCTTTGTTTCTTCCTCCAAATAGGTTTGACGGTCATTCTAGGTTTTCTAAGGGATGACATTGTGAGGAAGGAGGAAGAATAGGCTATGCCATGAGATTTGAGGAAGAAGATGAAGGTTTATATAGAAGGAGGAAGTGATATATTAGGCAAAGAATGCGTCTCAAATTTAACTAATTCAAATTGTGTTTAAGAATTAAGGGAAGTGTAGGTTAGACTAGCAAGTAGATTATTAAGAGTGCAGAATCAGGGAATCAAAAAGGATAATAAAGACCGAAAAGGCACGCTGGATGGTTCCATATATAGGGCGATGGTCCTTTATTGTTTAGGGACCGTATGGAGATAACGGACCGCCACCAGTAAGTTGGAAATTCTTTCAGAAGAAAGTATTCCTAGTGTGTGCCTAAATGAAACATGTGTGGAGATATGATTATCTCGACTTTAGACAAAAGAAAACCTAAGAGATAATCCAAAGTCTCCTTAGTTCAATTTGGCTCGTTTTTCCATGTTGGATTATATATTAGTTACATGTTCCGATTAGGAATTTTAAGTACGTTATGCATGCATGAGAAAATCATTTTTAAATTGTATTAACAATGCGAGAAAGATGATTTTCCTAAATGTGAGAAGTTTTTGAAAAGAATGAATTGGGGTATTTCATCCACAAAACTAATTTAGAGTTGGTTTTAATCATGCAAGGATTGTTTTTAAGATGAGTGAAGTTTTAAATAACAACTTTCCCTAATTTTATTTTGTGCACAAAAGAATCCTAGACTCGGAGGAGAAGAAAGAAAACTATGAAACCTAAAAAGAAGAAATGTGCTCCATCATTCCTAACCCTAGACGAAAATATAAGAAAGGTTCATATTTGAGTGGTTTGGTGAGGCTATCGGCAAATTTTTTCTTCCGTTGGAACCTTTTCGATGGAGATATTTCCCTTTTGTACATATCCCTAAGAAAGTGGTGACGAATTTCTATGTGCTTTGTGCGAGAATGTTGCACGGGGTTCTTACTTAAATCAATGGCTCCTTTATTGTCACACATGATTGGGATATCATCAAGTGTGATGCCATAGTCTACGAGAGCTTATTTCATCCATAGTGCTTGTTGACATGCCTGGCGCTTACATACTCGGCTTTAGCTGTAGAGATAGCTAGTGCCGTTTGTTTCTTGGAGAACCAAGAAGTTAAGCAACAACCCATGAAGGTACAAATTCCACTAGTGCTTTTTCTATCCACATAATCTCTCGCATGATCAGAGTCGGCATATACCATGGTTTCTATACTGGTCCCCTTAGGATACCATAATCCTAAGTGCATAGTGCCTTTAATGTATCAGAAGATACGCTTAACCGCCTCAAGGTGAGAAGTTTTGGGATCTTCTTAGAAACGAGCACAAAAGAAGACACTAAACATGATATCGGGCCTACTTGCCGAGGTATAATAAATTTCTTATCATACCTCTACACTTAGTACTATCTACGGATTCACCCTCTTCATCTTTGGCGAGCTTTGTGTCTATAGCCATTGGAATTTTCATAGGTTTAGTATCTTCTAAACCAAATTTCTTAAGCATTTCTTTAATGTACTTAGATTAATTAAAGAATCTTCTATCTTCTAATTCTTTTATTTGGAGTCCAAAGAAGAAGTTTAGTTCACCCATCATACTCATTTCAAACTCGTCATGCATGATTTTAGAAAATTCATCACACATGTCTTGACAAGTTGATCCAAATATAATGTCATCAATATATATTTGGACGATTATGATGTTTGATTCTTTCTTCTTAGTGAAAAGAGTGTTATCTACCATTCCCATTAAGTATTCATGTTTAAGAAGAAAAGCTTTTAACCTATCATACCAAGCTTTAAAAGCTTGCTTAAGACCATACAAAGCTTTCTTGAGTTTATAAACATGCTCAGGTTTCTCGAAGTCAGTGAATCCTGGAGGTTTTGCTACATATACCTCTACATTGATGAAACCATTTAGGAATTCACTTTTCACATCTATTTGGAATTCTAGTCTAGCTACGGGTGCATAGGTTTCGTCATAATCAATTCCTTCTTGTTGATTATAGCCTTGAGCTACTAACCTTGCTTTGTTCCTAGAGACAATTCCATTTTCGTCTAATTTGTTCCTAAATATCCATTTGGTTCCTATTATGGTCACATACTTGGGTCTTGGTACTAACTCCCAAATATCAATAGACTTAAATTGATTTAATTCCTCTTGCATTGTTATGATTGAACTTTCATCTTTTAATGCTTCATTGATGTTCTTATGTTCTATTATCGAGACAAAGTAAAATAAATTGCTTTTGTCTTGAGCTTGTGATCTAAGAGTTCTTTGGTTTAGATTTTGAATGACATTGTCTAAGGTATGATTTCTAGACTCTTTAATGTTGGTGGTTTCATCTATTTCTATGGTTTCATTTACCTTATTCATCCCAGGATTTTTCATATTATATATGATGGCATTTTCTTCATCTAAGTCATCATCTACTAAAGGTGATGTTTTAGGTGGGGAGGACTTTCATCAAAAGTCACATTGAGTGATTCTTCGACGACCATTGTTTCTTTATTGAGTACTATATAGGCTTTGTTATTTTGTGAATATCCTAGAAACACACCTTCATAAGACTTTGGGTCAAATTTGGTGAGATAGTCTTTGGTGCTTAGAATGAAGCATTTGCTTCTAAACACTCTGAAGTAATCTAGAGTAGGTTTCCTACCTCTCAATATTTCGTATGGGGTTTTTCCTAGGATTGGCCTAATGAGAATTCTACTAAGGATATATGTGGAGGTGTCTACGGCATTACACCAGAATTTTTGAGGATGGATTATTCGTTAATCATTGTTCTACTCATTTCTTGTAGAGTTCTATTTTTTCTTTCAGCTACTCTATTTGATTGTGGAGTGGGTAGAGCTGAGAAATTGTGATTAATACCATTAGCAACACAATATACTCCGAATGGCACTTCATTATCAAATTCTCTGCCATTGTTTGTCCTAATGGGAACTATGGGACAACCTAGTTGATTTTTGATTTTCTTGCTAAATGTTTTAAATTGCTCAAAAGCTTCGGTCTTGTTCTTAAGAAATTTAGTCCAAGTGTACCTAGAGTAATTATCCCTAACCACCATGGCATACTATTCATCTTCGCTTTCCGAGCTTGACTCTTCATCATCACTTAATTCTTCTTTAGCCTTTAAAGTAAGTGATCTCCTTTTTACTTTGCTTTTGACTATCTCGGATTCATTTTTGATGATTAGCTCATGAACCTTTAGATTCCGAATGAGCTCATCTAGTGAGAGTGAAGCTAGATGTTTGGATTCTTCTATTGCCATGACCTTTGCTCTCCACTTTGGATGTAAAGCCCTAAGAAATTTCTCTGACACAACTCTTGACAGAAACACATTCATCAAGTGCCTTTAGACTAGTAATAATAGTATTAAATCTAGCAAAAGCACTATCTACATATTTGTCTTCAGGAATGACGAATTGTTCATATTATTGAACAAGAAGATCGATCTTGTTATCTTTTACTTGGTTATTACCTTGATGAGTGACTAACAAAGTTTTCCAAATATCTTTAGCCGTATTATACATAAAAACTCTTTTGAAATTCCTTTTTCGGTAAAGCATTATAAATGACCATTTCCCCCCCCCCCCCCCCCCCAAATCATTTTTAGCCAATTTCTTTTTAAGATTTTCACTTTGTTTATCATAAGGAACTATTTCATCCTTTTTAGTTTCTGGGTTTTGTTCAATAGGTTGAAAGTCACCCATAGTAATAACATGCCAAAGATCAAGATCTTTTGATTTCACATAAGTTTTGAATCTAATTTTCCAATAAATGAAGCTATCAGCTTCGAAAAGTGGTGCCCTTTGCATAGATTTCCCTTCTTGGTATTTTTCAAAATCCATTGATTGATTCAAGTTTTAAAATATAGTATACTTTATAAAAAACCCTGAGTGACACGCTCTGTTACCAATTGTAGAAACTAGAAGGAGGGTTGAATAGTTTCACCATTTTAATTACGTTTTCTAAAATTTCTTTTTCACGTTTGTTTTAAATTGTTTCTTGATTCGAATCTTAGGTGAGATCTATTCAACAATAAATGAATGCAATAATAAATAAGTAAGTTAAGATAAGGAAATAAATGATCAAACCGGAGACACGAAGATTTATAGTGGTTCAGCTACGAAGCTCACTCTTTGCCCTACTCCACTCCTCGAGTCTCACACTCGAGAGTTTTACAAACACTATATCACCACGCTCCCTTATGGCGGAACAAACTGTACACAAAAGCTTACACAAGGTTTAACGACACTAAGCGGAATGTCGAGTCCTAATCCTAACTAGAAACAATCTACACCAAAGCCCACGTGGCTACACTATTTGAACCAACATTTAGCCCAAATCAACACAACACACAATTCCGAGCTTGCAATCAAGTCGGATTACACACAAGAATTAAGATACAAAGAATGGAGGTTGAGTAGAGATCCATAACTAGAGTTTATGAGGTGAAGGACTATTCTTCAACACTTCGTTTCTTGACGAATACGAGTGTTCTTCTCTTGCACTTAAAAGAAAGATGGATGTGATCACTTGTAAACAACTTACAACCTGTTAATGTGATCAAAGAAGAGAATTTAGAGTGAATTTAGAAGACAGAAAGTTTTAGTGCTCAAGAGGTGGTTTTTCTGAAGTGAAACATCTCAGTATTTATAGGCACCAGGAGGAGCGAGGTACTGTCCCGTAAAGTTGGACGGTCCCGTATATATAAGGGACCCTTGCCATGTTTAAGGGACCGTCCTGACATACGCTCCTATTTTTGTCCTGATGTGGTGAAACTTTATCTGGTGAAAAAACTTATATGACTTTAGGCGGGAAAACTAGTTGTTAGAGAATTTGAAATTCAAATTTATTTTCTTAATAAAACATTTCTTTAAAATTACAAAAATACGTTTGTAAAAATGTTTCGTCAAATAAAAAATGTAAGGTCTAGTAAAAATAAATTCTTTGATCACTTAACTAAGTTAGTAGATTGTTTATTCGTACCTTATGTGATGTTGTAGTTGAAACGAGTTCTCTCGATTATAAACTTGTTAGGTGTAATTTTACGTAACGTTTATTTATATTTTGTGATCAACAAAACATGTATAAACCGAAGAATGTAAATAATATTTCTGACATTATTTGTATTAACAAACTGATATTGTTGTACACATGTACAGGGGAAATAATGAAAATAAACATCGTTTTTAATGTGTATTCTTGTTCAAACTTGGTAGAAAAAATTAACCAAATCACTTTGTGGGGTAACTAGTTAAAAAACAAGTATGCATGTTCTATAATTTAACATGCATTATTAAAAAACACTTATCAATTAGTAGAGCTTAATTTTCATCCTAAACAGTTATATGCATTGCCAATGGATCCTTGCAGCCCGATTGATAAACCTATCACGATGAATCCAATGACACCTAAAATACTCTTAGTCACTATCTTTACTCCAAAATGCGCAGGTTTTATGTAATGTCGACCAAAAGGCATCTCGTTTCTCTGCCTATTTAGGGTCCTCATTGACACCTTGAAGACCGTTGCGGTTTTCTTTCAGGGCTGACAGTGTTTGTGATTGTTTATTTAAGTACTTATCGTTTTCAGAAGTAAATAAGCTATTTTGAGTGTTTAGGTGAAACTGTTTAAACTATGTAGTAAATAAGCATCAAATAGTTAGTACCAACTTACTTTTAAAACAAATAGCCACTTGCTACAATAAATGTACAGTGTTAGTCAGGGTTGAAAATGAACAAAAAAAAGTGTTTGGACAAAAGTACCCTCGTATAATTTGCACGTGAGATCCGAGATAACGAGAAAATCTAATGACGTTAGCAAAATTGGACCAACTATGTAATATTTTCAAGATTTTTAACTAACCGAATGAATTTTCGCTTTTTTAGACGTCGCATGAAATTTAGCCAAACCACAGGGATTAATGGTGTAATTTACTCTATATCTTAAATTAACTTCACAATAATTTCTCTTTCTCTTTCATTTAATCTCACCTCCTAAATCACTGATACATCATCACTCTCCTCCCAAATTACACAAGTCCATTGTAATATTTGTTAAAATTTGATCTCTTGATATCTCATAGAGTATATAGATTAACGGCTCAAGCCCGTTATATATATAGCTGACACAAGCGTAATCTAGCAGGACTGGAATTTCCTCATGCCATAATTACTTGAGATGACATTCCAGACTATATGTGTATGCACGAGCAGACAACTATCATCTAAACGTTAACGTACATGCGTCTGACACATGAATGTACCACATGCATAACCATAATGTTGGATGTGCATAAAGTGTACTATTTGTACCAAACCAAAGGAAGATTGACACATGTCATTCTTGTTTTCTCGATAGATGATCAACGTGTTTTCTTGTTCATAACTATTAATCATTTATAAAGGGTTATCCTAAAACCTTAAATACTTTCCCATATATAGAGAAGTATCTCACACAAGAACATGATTTACCTTATTCTCCAAATTTCACACAAATGTTCACACAATGGATAATCGATCTATTGGTTCGTCTAGTGTTACCCAGAATATAAAGAATTCCTCTTCTCATTGGTCCTTACCTTTTAAAGGGAAATCAAACGACTTAACAAAACTCACCCATACTAATCTCGTGTTGCATATCATACATAAACCATATCAAGTCCATCTTTTCAAAACTAATTTGTGACTTATAAATCTTTTTTGATTTTCTTTACTTGCTTAACCTTTTGAGCCTAGTTTTTTGAAATGTGAAAGAATAATTACGTAGTATTTCTTTACGATGATACATAAAACACCATTATTTGAGCAACAAGTACACACTTATAATAAAGCTTACAACTAAACAACTGACTTTTACAAAAGCAAAGTTTTCCAATGGTTACATTTCATAACCATTGAAATCATACCGAATCACCCTTTTCGGGTCAATGAAACAGTAACATTGACAAGCTTGGCTTTCTCTATGGACATGCGATTCTTGATTATATTTGTGTACCTCATGAACACCTCCTCGACAACTGACTCGCCAAAGTGACTCAAGATAAGAGGTTCAGCCACAGCTCTCATACATTTTCCCATATTGTATCCTTTTGCATCCTCTTTGGTAAAATTAAGATTGTGGTTTGTGCAAGCGTCCCAATCAACTTCAGAGACGTCAAGGTAATCAATTTCGAATGACCCTTCTTTCTCGACTTCGTTACTGACTTCTTTAGCACAAGGAGTGTATTGTGGAATGTTGAATGAATCCATTTTTTCTTCTTCTATCAGTCCCTATCGCAATAAAAGTTTCAAGAAATTTAGCATAATTAATTTGAAGCTCATTGATGCTCAGCTCATTTCTGAAAAATGGGACAATACAACAGAAATATAAAATGAAATGAAAGAATTTAGTTTAGATAAAGATTTTGAGTTAAATAACTGCAAAAGGTCAACAATGCTCAATAGAGGAATCGATATGTGGTATACCTCAATAACCATTTCATTTAGGGCAGTGGCTAAGAGGTCCCAAACGTAACAACATTCTTTACTACATGGATCGTCACTTCGTCTTCCTAGTATGGTCAAAACCATACGCCCTCCACTCACAACCTCCTCCCCACGACACTTGAGAAACAATGTAAAATCTCTTTGAAACTGCTCGCGGTATGCCCTTATAACGCTTGGAGGGCTTGTTCTTGACACGTATATGTTCCCTTTGTTTGTCTTTGCCAGTTCAGGAACCTGTTCAATATATTTCCATTCGTACGTAAGCTTGCCTAAAGATATGTAATTCCACTATAAAAATGTAACTAGTGGCATATGTTAGCGACACATAATAAAACGACGCTTTTCGAAAACACATGTAAAAGGTCTCTATAAAGTAACTTGTCTGACCAAAATATTCAAATTGATTCCCACGCCAAAATTATGTCCTATAACACCTTTACGACCAGTCCTTATTATAACATGTGCATGTG
The DNA here is from genome assembly GCA_030686995.1 of Artemisia argyi. Classification (NCBI taxonomy): domain Eukaryota; kingdom Viridiplantae; phylum Streptophyta; class Magnoliopsida; order Asterales; family Asteraceae; genus Artemisia; species Artemisia argyi. The sequence continues at coordinate 51,379,051 of CM060690.1, read as the reverse complement.
ACACGTGTTAGAGCCATTAGGGGGGAAAAAATATTTTGGTATAATTTGCCAACAATTTTCTTGTAGGGTCGTAGTTTGTTCAAGAATTTGAAGATTACGCATTTAATCCACATTGACACACACGTACACATACAATATAAATATAATGATGATAAAAGTAAAAACTAATTAACACTCGTGAGAAGCAAACTTATTCAATAATTCCGTAATTATTGATTAACAATATATTGTGATTCTGCAAGAATATGTAAAGTTGATAACTTGATATTAGAAAAAACTAAAAAATAACAGATCAGATTGCTTATATATAGTAGAGAGCTAGAGACCCAACCTGGGAGAGCCACATGAGACTGTAGGAAGAGTGGACAAAATGTACACTTTGTTTGAGAAATAGCCTCGTATAGAATGATCCAGGGACACCAGAAAAGTAGCAAGCTGGCTTAGACGACGATTTAGTCACTCTAGTTTGCTTTGCTAGGTTCTTTATAAAATCTGATACCGAGAGAAAAATGGTGTTGAAATCATTACTTGGGAGATCATTCAAGTAGATTTGAATTTCGGGTGATTCATCTTGACCTAATTCTCGCCTTATCTTGTCAATTGACTTGACGAGCTCCGATACCACTAGAAAAGTGTTTGGTCCAGATGAACATCCAAGATCAGCCATGATCAAGGTTTTCGGAAAGTTCATATCACAATAGAGATTCATCAAAGCATCTTCGAATATTGGTTTTGTCATTGATATCACCTCCCTCTGTCCCCAATGAATTGTAAACAAGAATTATAAATTAGTTTGTTTATATTGCGTGTACTTGAAATTGGATGCAAGTCTATGCTTGTGCATAATGTGTCCGAGGTTACGAAAATTGTTTTTATTATGCGTGAGAATTGAAAAACGATTAAACGGTCAAGTAGAGTGAACAAAGGTAGAGCTAGAAGTTCTTTCGACCGTATCTAAAACTAAATTTCGCAGTGTTTTTATAGAATTTCTACGGATATGATCAACATTATGAAATTATTTGCTAATCAGGACAGTAAAAATGAAAGGTGGCTCAAAACAAGTCTTGTACGTTGACATGATTTAGACTATAGCTTCAATATCATTCTTGTTTTGGTTTTACTAAAAGACAGCTTTGACACACGTATATTTTTTCCTTTTTTTGAACATGACACACGTATATGAATCAGATAAAATAAACCAAGTTTACAATCAGCAAACAGAAAATCCAGATAAAATACTAGTATATTAAAAATTAAAGCATCTCGAAGACATACAGTTACGTATCACAATAGAACAGTTATGTGAGATCTATTCTAATTATAATTTTTTGAGAAAATTTTTGAAAGGAATACTGATATTCTATTTCAAGTTGACAATAATTCTTACTGTATTAATCTAGTATCATAACGGATTTGTAAGGTGAAAAAAAATTAGAGTATCTAAATTCTAAATTTGTCATTATAACGTACGTCATTTCTTTTTAAAACTTGAACGACTTCATTCAAGGCGCAGAAACCACATGAAAGAATTGTCTTTTGTGGACTATTAATCGCGTAAATTGTGGAAATAATGAAGCTAAACAAGTTACGACGATGAATGTGTTTTAGCTTAGATTAACTTTAATTCGAAAAGATATATCAGAAAAATTGTTACACTCATCAACATATATAGCAATAGAAGTGAATCCAAAGCTCAACAATTTTAAACATGTTTTCAATATTAGGTATTATCAGTTTTATGATCTATGACTGTCTCATTGCCGTAAATAAATATACATGCAAATACACTTGCAAATCATATTAGTAGTTGATGTGCGCACGTAAATGCATATATCTGTGTTTTATTATATACATATAATTAATGTAAATAAATATACATGCAAATACACTTGCAAATCATGCTAGCAGGTAGTATGAACACATTGTTTGTGCAAAATAGAAACAGATGAGGTTTCGTTCAGGTAATTATCCGTGAGGCTGAGTCTTTAACTCAGACCCTCAAGATGTTTACCTAGCGAGAGCCTTAAAACATCTGACCAAAAGGTGCATAATATGTATGTACGTATATGTATATGTGTGTGTGTGAGTGCGATCGAGCTTATACATATATATATATATATATATATATATATATATATATATATATATATATATATATATATATATACATATATATATATATATATATATATATATATATATATATATATACACGTTTAAGATGCATGGTACCTGGAGAAGAGAATTGTTGGAATAGCTATAATCTCCATCCCCACCATTCATACAAAGTACCTGGCTGACGTCCATATCTCTCACACACACAGTTTACCAAAACACTCACTCTCAATATGTCTCTTGAGTTTGGACTACTTATCGTACACACACTCCTAATATGCCTCTAAGAGTTTGTACTACCTCTATTTATAGATGACGAGCTAAATGTAATTTGGAGTACTATTTAAATCATCATGATTGCTAATTTGCTATGTTCCTTCTAATACGTCATGCTGAGACATTTTCTAGACGGTGAGCGCATTGAATATATTACTACGTATTTTCTTTTAACTCTATAAACTATTAAGTATTGAACAATTGATTGTATCACATGTCAAATGTGTTGTAAAAAAAATCAATACATTGATATTTGATCATATCGGCATATTTAAAATGAAACTATATATTGAAAATCAAGTTTCATATTACACGAAAATATTACGATAAAACATACGTTTCTTTTCTGGTTTTTTTTTTTTTTTTTTTTTTTTTTTCCTCCCCACTTCTTGCATTACATTTCATAAATTTGTAACCGGCCACAAAATTTTCAGCTAGCTATGCTAGTAAATTTTTTAACCTATCATCACATTTAGCACGTAGAGATGAGAGACATACCTACTTATCTACAAAACAATAGACATAATCAATATGGTCAAAACATAAGTAATGTAATGTCCAACGAGGTTGTTAGACTAATATATTTAAAAGGGGCCAATGATTAGTATCCAAATAACTCAATTTACTTAACTAACATCAAAAGAAACGTCGTCTAATTTGGGCAATGCAATTCATATATATTAATCCAAATTATTATCTCGATATATACTTGGTTCCATTTTTAGGTAAAGGGGAGTAATCCTGCACCCTGGTAAATGTATTAAAACCAAAACGTTAAAGTACAAATGAAATGTGGCTGAAGTACCACATTAACCTCAAGCTAAAACAGCTTGATAAACAAACTACCTAGAGCTTATGACATGCCAAAAGCTCTTGACAACTCTAGAATCAAGAAGAACCTAGAACAAGAAACAGAAACTAATCAAAGCTAACCAGCAGCATCCGTGAAAGATGAACTTCCACCTTTTGCAAAGTTAGGGAGTAAATTAGCTGATTCATCATACACGTTATCCACACAATCATCATCACCATCTACTTCAATAGCTAGAGCATCATAATGATTGGATGTAGATACTTTACCTCCCTTAGAGGAGGGACCTTTAGACTTCAACTTAGATGACGAAGTAGGCACATTATAAGTAGCTTCCTTCTTGGGTTCACTAGGAGCCTTCTTAGGCTCATACTTGACAGTCTGTTTAACAGACGTACCAACCTGACTCCCTAAACCAGACTTGCCTTTACCTTTTTTCTTCTTACGACTCACCTTTTGGAAACCATCATTAGCAAGCATAGCAGCAAGAGGAACCACATTATGAGTAGTAACAACCGGAGGAGTAATTTCTTTTTTAGGACAATTCTCATGGATGTGCCCAAAAATCTTACATGAAATACACATAGGAGGCCTCCATTCATATTCAACTCGGATAGATTCATTAGAAAACACATCCCCTGTAAGAGAGGGGACACCAATAGTGATAACATCCACGAGCTCATCAGCTGAACCCACTTCAATCAAACACCGAGCAAAACTGCTTCTACCCCAAGAATCCTTACACATAGAGCTTGTGTACGAATCCATCATAATAGGTTTGCCAATAAATGAAGCAATCAAGTTAATACCCTCATCTTCAAAAACTTGGATAGGCACATCATGCAGTTTAACCCATATCAGAATGCGAGTCAGCTCTTCCTTACATACGCTAGTACCAATAGACCATTTCTTAAGGATAATTGGAGAGTTACGAATCATCCAAGGACCATCTTCCAGAACAGATTCTAAACCAGCTTGAGTATCAAATTTAAAAAAGAAAAAACCTTTAGCATTCATCATTATCTTTTTCAAACCATACTTAGCCCAATTGTTTCTAACAAAGTAATCAACCACCGGAAACGCCATTCTCTTCCCAATAAAGTAGCCATATAAAGTGTGCTCAAGGCGTGCACTAACCTTTTCTACTACTCTACGTGGAATAGACACGTTAACTCCTTCACAAACATCCTCATCAACCAAAGGACCAGACGGAGAGGCTTTAAAAGCCTTCCACAAACCATCGACCGCAACCTGAACCCTTTGAACAACATCCTCATCCAAAGTATCCATATAGTTACCAGCTTCCACAGCTTTAGCAAAAGCATCGATATCCTCTAGATTTTTAAGAGATACTCCAAACAAAGTTTCAATAAAATCATGCATACTCTTAGGAGAGGACTCCACATCTGAATCATGTGAACAACCAGAACCATGTGGAATCGGCTCCACAGGTTGCTCATCAATAACATTCCTATTAGATTTCTTATGCTTCCTCATAGTCACAAACGACACCGAGTTCATCGCTTCAACCGATCTTAAAAGTTCAGAAGCACTAAGATCATCCGCATTACCAACACCCACCTTCTCCATATCAAAGAACAACAACCAAACGAAACCCTAAACAGGAAAATAGAATCGCAACTAATAAAACAAGAAGCACAACGTCACACTTCTAATCGATTGCCTTAAACGAGTTAAGACATGAATATATACGCACTTGTAACACTCTAACCGACTTCCATCATGAAACCAGACGAATAGGAAAGTAGTTAGAGATCGGAACCCTAAAATCAAAAACAGCGATTAAAAAACCCTAAAAAAATCGAAACCCTAACCGACTCACCTCTTAACCCCAATAAAAATAGTGTAAGCGATCAATAAAGATTAATCAAGAACACAATCGTTGTTAGGGTAATGATCAAGAGCAGGAATTAAGCAACGATTTGGGATAAGTTAGGGTTTTTGGAGATCGCCATTTGTCACCAGAGAGAAGCGGCTGCTTTATTTCATGGGTCAACTACTTGGTTCCATTTTGAGTAATAGTATATGTACATTCCATTCTATTGATTCAATTGATGATAAAAATAGGTGATAAAAAATTAACAAAAATGGGTACTTTTTAAATTTCAAGATCAATTACCACTTATATAAAATAAGAGATCTTCAAAATTGGGAAAAATAATCTTGAAGCAATTGAAATTGTTAATACGAGTGCTCAATTTTGTCACGTATCATAAATAGAGTCATCATATTAGGTAATAGAAAGTTAAAACTCAAATAATTTGATCAAAGCCATCTAAATTTCATCTAACAAAAAATGTGAGTAAAAAAATGCATGTGTCGATTAGTAAAAAAAACTAAAAACGAATTGAATAACTAATAAAACTTTAGTTTAATTTTAAATAAATCATAGGAACTTAAGTCAATTTATCATTTTCTATATATTTTGATAAACTTTATAAATTTAATAAATACCGCTACACTTTTTATTTAAAAAATTTTGTTATTGTTTTATTTATTCTTAAGGTACTTTGTAACATTTTTGCCCTTCAATTTATTATAATTCATATGAGCTGAGATGGGAAAAATTGTTACAAAATACTCTGAAAACATCGAATTTGAAAGTTTAGTACCCGTATAAGGAAAAAAAATTGTTCGATATCTTGAAAAAGAATAGTGGCAAGTACTATACCTTTATAAAACATTTGTCCTAAACATTATTAATATATTAAATTAATGTATATGAACGAAATTATAAATATCAAAATGAAAGCACGAGTTACCGTGATATGTTAATGAATACACGAGATTGTACATATACGACTACTCATGTAATTTCGTTTTATGATATTAAGTAACGATGTCCGATTTTCGACTATCCACGTTCAATAACAACTCACGTTATTCCTCTTGTAACTTTAACCCACGTTCAAATATGAATTAAATTATTAGAGCAAAAAGTACAGTGCTAAGTTATAGCAAATAGTGTTGTCATATCATTTTTTTTCTATAACTCAGAAGCTATAACTTAACTCAAAACCACCCTCCCTTATAACTCAAGTTATAGAACACCATTTGGGCCTCACAGTATTTATTTATTTCTCATTTATTTAAATGATAGAGAAATTAAAGTAAAATTAAAATTTCATTGATATACGAAAAGACATTAAAAAAAGTACATAAAAATAAGTACATGAGTTAAACTAATTTTGGTGGCGATGTTTGGCTCAAATTTCAGGTTTAGCCTCCTCAATAATAGTCGCGTCTATTTGATCCATCACCTCGGTGTTGACTGCAAGCATCTTCACTACTAGAAAAAGTGCCAATAGCAACGGCCGAAAGTCGTTGCAATATGGCCTAAATTCGTTGCTAAATGTTGTTAGCAACGATATTACCAACGAAACGGGTTCTGTTGTTATATCGCCCGTTGCTAAGCCACTTATCGTTGCTAAATGCCTCAGTTCGTTGCTATTTGGCAACGAAATTCGAAGTCGTTGCTAGTTTTGGGATATGGACAAGTCGTTGCTAAATCAAAAGATAGCAACGAAATTATTATTGATGATATTACTAACGACCTATCACTCGTTGCTAAATTAGCAACTAAATCTCTGATCAGCAACAATTTCAGTTTTTGGAATAGCAACGTATGGTTGTTGCTAATTTTGGCTATAGCAACAACATGATGTTGTTGCTAACAAATCTTTACAGAAATACCCAAATTGCCCTTTACAACCATTTATAACCTGCTAAAAGATATTCATTCAAGAAATGCAATATATAAAGCTAACAAGATCCATCAACCATTCGTTCAAAATAACAATAACCCATCAAAAATCGGTAAGGGCGGCTACACAGTTATGAATTTACAACATCATTACAAAATTAGGTACCTAAAAGTTTAGAGCTTATATACCGATAAAGGGTTAGACATCACGAACTCACTTGTTAGAAGACATGGCCTTTTGTTGATCACTTAACATTTTTTTCATCTCAGCCCTCATTTCTTCCCTCACTTCTTCAAGCCGACTTTCAACTCTAGCATTGACTTGTGCTTGAATGTTGGCCTCATTGTCGACTGGTGTTGAATAAGATAAAGTTCCATGGCCATGCAAAATCTCAGGATCTTGAGTAATTTCGTGACCATAAAAGTTCTTCTTTTTCGGATCGCCGATGGCTTTTTCCCATGCTTCAGAGTCAAAAGGAATACCAGATGAATCCAAACCAACACAACCTGGTGTATCCAAACCAACACCATCTGCTGAATCCAAACCAACACCGTCAACAGCTTGGATAGACTCTTTATAAGTTGTCACAACTTTTTCTGACCATGTATCACACCAAACACCTTTACCTTTGTTTCTCTTGTGCAACCTTTCGAACATATCAACTTTTGATGCTCGTTTTCCTGTTTTTTTCTCCTGTAAAATCAGATAAACATAACTTAAATATTTCATGGTTTACATAAGATGGTTGGGTGCAGCAGTCCTTAAAGGTGATATTGCTAAACAAAAATGCATTAAACTACTAAGAGTACTTCATAGTGAGAAGCAAACAATAGTTTAAATTTATTCAATATCAACATTCCTATCTTGTCTGAATATTCCTTATGCAAGTATCAGTACCAATCAAGCAGGAAAAAGAGCTCATATTAGTAAAAGCAAATATAATGTGTCCACTAATTTGTAACCAAACAGTTTTGCAAGAATTATTGAACTCCTAATAACGTTCAAAAAGTCTTAGAATAAAGTGCTTACTCATTACCCAAGCAAACAAATATTCAATAAAAATGCTTACCCATTCGTGATTATGTGCACGAAAGCTTTTAGACCCGCCGGTATGTCTAACGTAGGAGCTCGTACCTTCCACATCCCCGGGAACCTTTTTTCTATTCTCGGCACCCACCTTTGATCGCCTTATCCATTCCTCTTTCAGCCATGACTCAATAATACAATCCCAATCAGCTACGACATTTACAAATTCAGGACGAAAATTCGTCCAGTCAGCTTTGTTACTACTTCCAGAGTCCTTTTCACATTTTTTCCTAACCATAGCCCATGTACCTCGACATCTATCCATCGATCTCCTTACCCAAACCTTTTTAGCCACTTTTGGGTCCACTGTTTCCTCGTACTTATATCGATCCTACATAAATCATAACAGATGTTAAAGCATTATGTTTTCAAATGCTACAACATAGTATAAGTTTTAGTTTTGAGCTTTAAGATCAAGTTTTAAAAACTTAATGCACACATAAACATGTTGTAAATAACTACCAGAAAGCACTGGTACAGAAGATCCACAAAATCATCATCAAGTTGACTCCACTGAGTTTTTGTCCCACGAAAATGTGCCTTGAAGTCTTTCGTAATTGAGATTGTAGCACATGATTCGAGATACCTGCACAATAGGTGATACATGTATCAGTTACCAAATCATAACAAGATAAATAACCATGTGAGTTATACTTACTCTGAGGGACCAATAATATGGATTAGCCTAAACCATGACAAAGTGAAAGAAACATACTTGTGCTAGTGCTAGAAATTGCCTCAGTGGGCGCAACAAGTGTTTGGGATTCCATTGGAGTTGGAGACAATGTATTTGGCACCGGTGAGGAGGAATGAGGAACCGGCAATGTGGAAGGTGGGGTTACCGACATTGGTGAATCAGGTATCAACCTATGTGATATGTTAGCTCGACGGTTACCCTTCCCTCTAGTTGCTTGAGATATACCCCTTCCAGTCATATCTGTCATGTGATAAAAAATGAAATCAAGTTATGTCACACAACTGAAAATTGCAGGAATAAGAATGTATTGAATTCCAATAAGTGTCATAGATATTAAGTTGAGTAACTTATAAGATAGTAAACAAAAAGAATGTCGCATTTCAGCACAATAAGCTATTACATACGTCGCCGTAACTTATGGTTAATAGAGAGTCAAATTGGATGTTAATACATGAAATAACAAATATCAACACAAGTTTGGCGCAATAGAAAGTGGGGTCACAATTAAAGGGTAGGCCAAGTTCAAGCTTCACTGTTACTCTATTTTGTAAAGTTTTCATAACTTGTAACAATCTATACTTTATTAATGAAAAGTTGCCTTATAAATTAGAGCATCATCTAGTTAGAACACAAATTAAGTTCAGCTGCTTACTGTTAAGTTTTTCCAAAACAATCATAGGTCTCAAGTTCAAGCCGCACCCTTACCTTATTTTTTCTTCCTGGTATTGCAATGTTTTATAAAACATGTAACATTCATTAAATTACAAAAACAACAACAGTTATGACAGTACAACAAGAACATGTAACCATTCCTTTTTACTACAATAACAACAATTATGCTTAACTGCTTAAGACAAAAAAAAATTATAGCACATAGTGGGTGGCCAAAATACGAAACAACAAATGAGATTGAGCATAAAATTAAACATGAAACCAAACATATAAGTGTGAATAACAAATGAAAGTCAGCTTATAAAACACAATATCGAGCAAACCGTATGAAACTATTGAAATCTACAATAAAACTAACAAGCAAAATAAGCAACAATTGTGAGAGTATAAGTGAACATAATATCGAACATAAAATCAAATATAAATCGAAAATTAAAGAAATTGTATAATACCTTAGGTTGAAGAAAAGAAAAGGAGACTGTGGCAATTTGGGGATTAGATTTAGGGTTTTTTTCCTTATAAACAAGATCCCCTTTCTCCCGCTCACTAAAGTTTTCATTATCCCGCTAAAACTTTTCATTCTCCCCCTTTTTTGCTTTTTTTCACAAGAACAAGAGATAAGGTAGACTGATAGAGTAGTACACTACATTAGAGATGTAAATGTAAAAGGGTGGATAAGGTTTGCTTGGCTAGAAACACGTGAACCAATTTTATATTTCTGTTCTTTCTTTAATTATTTACATTATTTCTTTAATTGTAAAACTTAGGGTGTGTTTGGTATGCTGCGAGGAATAACAATGGGAATGAGTTTGATAGTAGTGGTTGGTCCCTTAATTATGAAAGAATCTATTCCCCCCTCTCTAGCCATATATGGAGTACGGAAAATATGTGACTTTCATAGTAATAGTGGTGGGCCCAACAGTCTTAAACAAACACTTGCAATGACTATCAAAGTCATTGTTTCATTCCCTTAGTAACATACCAAACGTGCCCTACTCCGTAGATATAGACATTTGTAAATTTTGGTATTTATAATTAAAAGGTAATAACTTTGTACTAACAATTTCAAAAGTATCATTTAGTATTTGAAAATTTTAATTACTAGAGTAGTGGAGTAAAACATAGTCACATGGAGCGGGGATCGTTCCGGTACGCGATCGAAGATCGAGATCGCGGTTCGGTAGGTGTCTAAAATTTTGTTCGATGGGGTAGGTTCATTCGGGATCGCTTCGCTCTGGTACGATGTACCAAACAATTAATATTAGGGCTGAGCAAACGACCCAAACGGACCGGACCGACCACATTCGGTCCGGTCCTCGGTCTTGGATTTTTGACTAATTCGGTCCTCGGTCCGGTCCGGTCCGGTCCGGACCGGACCACAAACCGATTATTTGGCCTTGTTGGACCGGACCGACCGAGACCGGACCGGACCGACCACATTCGGTTCGGTCCTCGGTCTTGGTTTTTTAGCTATTTCGGTCCTCGGTCTTGTCTTGTCGGTCCGGTCCGGTCTTGGACCGATGCTCACCCCTAATTAACATATTCATAAGGATTATAAAAGAAAAACATCCAAAATTGGAGAAAAAAAAAGTTTGATACTTATAAAATTCTCGTAAGTCATAACAATTAGTCATTTACATAGTAAAGTAAAAAAAAAAAGTAACAATTTCCTGATTGAGAAGGTTGGAGATTCGGATCAGTAATTTCCCCGTTCCTGACCGAATCGTACCCGAACTGGGAACGCACAAACTAGATCGAAATTCGTGGTCTTTCTAGAGAATTATGTTACTGAGGAGTAAACAAGTTAAATCGAGTTGAACTTTGATAGGGCTTGACTCGTGTTAGCTTAATGAGCTTTCGTTAGAAAATGTTGAGCTCGGCTTGATACAGTTTGAATTCGACTCGATCTCGAACCAAAAAGCTTGATAAATTTAGAAATAAGTAGAACAAGTAGGTGTAACTGTTGAGTTCTACGGTGGTGAACTCAATGGAGTCACTTATACCTGAACCTGACCTTGTTTAAAACTCGGGTCAATGGAGTCACTTCCACATGAGATGTTAAACGGATAAGTCGATATAGTATCATTAGACATGAGATGTTAAACGGACGAGTCGAGATTGTATCGTTAGACATGACATGTTAAACGGATGAGGCGATATGGTATTGTTACACATGGCGTGTTAAACGGACGAGTCGAGATGCTATTGTTAGACATGAGATGTTAAACAGACGAGTCGAGATGGTATCTTTACACATGAGTTGTTAAACGGACTAGTCGAAATGATATCGTTACACATGAGATGTTAAACGGATGAGTCGAGATGCTATCGTTAGACATGAGATGTTAAACGGACGAGTCGAGATGGTATCTTTACACATGAGTTGTTAAACAGACGAGTCGAAATGATATTGTTACACATGAGATGTCAAACAGATGAGTCGATATAGTATTGTTAGACATGAGATGTTAAACGGACGAGTCGAGATGGTATCGTTAGACATGAGATGTTAAACAGACGAGTCGAGATGGTATCGTTATACATGAGATGTTAAACGGATGAGGCGATATGGTATCGTTACACATGAGATATTAAACGGACGAGTCAAGATGGTATCGTTAGACATGAGATGCTAAACGGATGAGTCGAGATGGTATCGTTAGACATGAGATCTTAAATGGATGAGTCGAGATTGTATCTTAACACATGAGACGTTAAACGGATGAGTCGAGATGGTATCGTTAGACATGAGATGTTAAACGGATGAGTCGAGATGGTATCATTAGACATAAGGTGTTAAACGGACGAGTCGAGATGGTATCGTTATACATGAGATGTTAAACGAACGAGTCGAGACGGTATATTTACACATGAGATGTTAAACGGACGAGTCGAGATGGTATCGTTATACATGAGATGTTAAACAGATGAGGCGATATGGTATCGTTACACATGAGATGTTAAACGGACGAATCGAGATGGTATCATTATACATGAGATGTTAAACGGATGAGTCGAGATGGTATCGTTAGACATGAGATCTTAAACGGACGAGTCGAGATGGTATCTTTACACATGAGGTGTTAAATGGACGAGTCAAGATTATATCGGTACACATAAGATGTTGAAGTTCATGCTTTTAAGACATACAGACAATGTGCGTTATTTATTTTTTTATAGATAAACCATAAATAACATATACACACATACAATGGATTGCATGTTATAGTTATATGTCCATAGATTATTGTAAGTAGATTGAAATTAAACCACCATTATTTAATAGGGTTTAGTAAAAAGAGGGAATTTTTTCCCTATACTATTTCATAAATGTAGTAACTAGAAAATAATTTAAAATAAAATTGGTTAACTAAAAAAATTTGAGAAATTTCCCTTGATTTTTTCATATATTTAGCAACAAAAATGTTCAAAATTTTTGACCAACAATTTTTGCAACAAAATATTCGTTGCTATATTTGCGATTTCGTTGCTAATATTTGATGATTTGATTGGCAAAAATTAAAACTTCGTTGCTAAATTTTTTGCAACGAAATTTTTTGAGAAAGTCGTTGCTAAAAAAGAGAGGGAATGTTCCCACCAAATTTTGAGAAGATAGCAACGAATTTAGCAACTAAAAGTCGTTGCTAACCAAATATTCAATTTTTACTGAATTTCGTTGCTAAATTCGTTGCTAATGTGTAAATATAGCAACGACTTATTGGTTGTTGCAAAATTTTCGTTGCTATTGGCACTTTTTCTAGTAGTGCTTTATGTCCTCGTTCCTTGTTTGAACGTTGATTAATTGCACCCTCGCCTTAGCCTCGTTTCTTATTTCTTCCATCTTCGTGTCACGGTCTAAAGCGAGTTGTTGTGGCAACATTGGCCGATTTGTTTAAAGATCATTGACTTTTTGAGTTTCGTTCTTTGCAGAGTAGACGTGGCTAAGCATCATCTCGAAATAGCTCGGGCTCTTCTCCGGTTGGCCGTCCCCAAGTTCTTATATGTGTCAGGTCGGGATTCAACCATTTATGCTTGTCTTTCAAAAACATTCCAAGCTTTAATGTGAGGAAAATTGTTCCTTTCATTATCATAATACAAGTCATCGACACGCGTCTTCTAGTCTTCGTCACTACTAAGCCTCGTTGTTTCGTTGGCAATCGCGTTAAACTTTCTGACTTCTTAGTTCATAGGAGTTCACTTTCTAGTTAACATGCTTTTTGTACGTGTGATGTTTCCCTTTTTCGTTGCTTGGTCATTGTAATCAGCAAGAATTCTACTTGGTCCCTTTTTGGTCGGTGCCCGTGTTCGGATCCCCGGATACATGTGGCCAACATTTTGCCTAAATTAACTCTTCGTTTTGACTCCAAGGTGTACGAGTTATTTTGGGGTATTTTTTTTTTCCTTTTGCAAGGTTCTTTTCCTTTGCCACGTTTCTTGAGTGACTACGGCACTTTAGCTTCTGATTGTCGGGGTTGTGAGGATTCTTTTTAGGTTTCTTGGTATTGTTGATGGGAAAAACGGTGTTGGCATAGCTGTTGGGTTTGTTTTTATTATTGTTGGGAAATTTGGGTTTGTTAGAATTGCAGTTGAAGTTGAAATTGGGTGAATAGTTGAAGTTCCTCAGGCGTACCAAATGGGTTAAAGTTGGTATATTGGTTTGAGATTTGGTATGACGTACCAAATGGTGGAAGTTGGTTGGCATTTGAGGTGATGAAATTAGCGGATGATGGTGTGTTTGGATTAGATGAAGATGAGGAATTTGGTATTTGATTTTGCGGGTTGGAGAGCATTTAATTGATCTATGAAGATTGGTCGGGATTCACTTTTGTGAGTTGGAGGTAGAAATAAAGAGAAGTATTGTTCAGATGTGTAGGTGGAAACGTGTGTTAAAAATAAGTGATTTAAAGGTTAGTTATAGGATTTTTAAAGAGTAAAAAAGCGGGTAAAATGGTTTTTTTCTTTTTTCAAAAAAATGATTAGTTTTCTCTTTGCCAACGTCTCTTTTATTATTCCCAAATTCGACCATTTGATTTGAAAAAAAAAAAGGAAAACATATAACTCGGCTAGTGCCGACGGCACGAGGCCCTATAACACCGAATGGGATATGGTGTTGAGCCATAGCGTAGCGCCATAGGGCCATAATGCGCCCTATGGCTTACCGTACCTGATGCTCTTATTAACAAGAATATTAATATCAAACTTACGGCACGAGGATTTACAGTAATATCAAAACATATATACACGATATTATGCATATAACAACGATATTACACAATTTTTGGCTCTGTCATTATATATGCAAATATACATGTAAGTTTTAGTTAATATATATGTAATTGATTTTTAATAAAAAGACATGAGAGGGTAAAGGTTTAAAACCTGGTTGATGAAGTTGTAAGATTTAGTTATGAAAATGTCTAAGAAATGGGATAACATAAAAGAAAAAAAGTAATTGACACACTTATAAATTTAATTTGGACACTTAACGTACGAACAATTAAAGCAGTTTATATTTAAAATACAATTGTTTAATACACATTTTGGATTGTCCCAATCAAATATGAGAGTTTTTAAATCACTTCTCTAAAAGAAATCATTCATGAAACCCTAATCAATCAACATCTTTAACTTAGATAGATCACTTCCTACAAAAAGGTGAAGGTATTGAATCACTTGAAAGAAAACTTTGGCGAAAGATTGAGACACTAATACATCTGATAATTATATCCACATTAGGTTATGGACTAATATTATAATTAAGAAACCAAATGGTAGTTGGAGACTTGGAGGCTGACTAGAAAAAAGATTCGTGTAACACGAGTTACACCATGGAGGATCGAGATACCAATGTAAGCCAATCAAATGGCTGATCCCACCATCTATCAACTTGTTCTTTTGTTCACGAATACAACAAATGTATGTTTTCACTGTTTCACGTACGATAAGACGTGGAATTTGTATACATGTACGAGAAGACGTGAAATTTCTTTCTTTTTTCAGTTTAACTCTTGATGTATACATTTACGATAAGACGTGGTATTTGTAATCACACCGAAAGATGTTTTTATGACGTGAGTGTACACTGACATGGCTAACGATGTGGAGTTTATAGGCTTACATTTTCAGTAAAAGTGAAAGTTTATGAAGATAAAGAGTGAAGCTTAAATGATTGAATTTGGAAAGGAGAGTGTGGATGAATATAAAATGATTATCGGTAAATGTAACTAATATAGTAATTTTGTACATATTTAAAAGGTTTACTTGTGCCCTATATAAAAAATACCATAGGACCAACAAAAAAAGACATAAAAATTTACACAAAAGTACACTTGTTTGTACTTTGTTTATGTCCCTCAGTACTTTTATGTATTTTTTAATGTGCTTAACTTGTGCTTTTAGGGTACAAGTTAAAAAAAAACTCTATTTAAGATAGTTATTTATTTGGACCAATTTCATTTATATCCTTGCAAAATTCAAAAATTTCATATATATCTTTTTTATGCATTAAATGCATTGTACTTTATACATCAAAAACTAATAAAAATGATATATATATATAAAATTTTTAAAATTTTCAAGAATATAAATGAAATTTTCCCTATTTATTTAATGTACAATAAATAAATATACAAATTAACTTAAATAGAAGTGATTTTTAATTTATTAAAATCCAAATTTATTGTATATTTGTTTTAATCATTGACTTAACTATTGTCCACTCGACATTATATAGCAAATCCCATATTTAATTTCTTGCACGGTTACTACTATAAATACCCTTTTAACTCATATTTAACTATCGTCATCCCCTTCTGTCTTTTTGCTAATGGTAAATAAAGTTTTTCATTAGCATATGTTATGTGTTTTTTTTATTTTTAATATTTTTTACTTGTTAAATTTTATATTTATTGTTTCATACTTTATGTTTTACAGTTTTTTAATAAAAACATTATTAAAAGAAAATTAAAAAAAATATATATATATATATAGAATACGCTAGGGGGTGTATACTTTGTGTTTTTGAAGGTTACTAATATCCAAACCCTTTCTTACCCTCATAGGCATGATTAATAAAGAAAAATGAACCATATTTATAACTTTTGTTAGTTTTTGGAAACAAACAAATTAATGATTTATAAAAATCTGACATGGCATGTTATAAACTTCGTAAAGTTTATACTTTATAGCATAAGTATCATTTGGTGGTGAACAATGTAAAGAGTTACATGTCAATATGTAAGCGTGTTCAAAACTTATATAAGCTTAAGTTTGTAATAACCGAAATTTTTATACATTTAAATGTGTTTAATATTTTTACTCCACCAATAAGGTTGAATTTCTCTCTTTCATGATACACATTTTTAAACCTCCAGCTTTCAGTGAACCAACTATTTTTTTACAAGCAATGTTATATCTCCTTATTCAATGTGACTACTTATCTTTTTACATATATAATCATGTAACATGTGTTTAAAAGGATATTATATTTAAAAACTCTTTCAAGATTGTGTGTTATAGTGTTTAAAAGGGGCATTTTTCAATGACTCGCCCAGGGTATCAAGAAACTCAAGACCGACTCTGATCTTATTAACTATGTTTGTTGTGTCACCCCAATAAAATTAGGTATGCAAAAGCTTTAGCATGATCATAAAAACTGTAGCATATAACTCGAGATCAACTTCCAAAGACCATTTTCACTGAAAACTTTACTAATGTGGATTGATTTGTTTCCGCATCTTCATCACGCACCGGGAAACAAAATAAAATACAAATCAATTCCATGTTTATCATCTAGACATCTTGTGGGTAATCGGTCCAGAGACGGAGACAGTGGGAGAGCCAGGGGGTGCTCGGCCCCCTCCAACACGCCCAATCGCTTTGCTATTTACCTTATAAAATTTAAGCATATGACGCAACTATAGGCAAATGACTACCCTAACATTTAGTTAAATTACTTTGTTAGCTTGAGAAAAAAAATTCGGCCCCCCTTATTCTTAATTCCTGGCTCCGTCCCTGAATCGGTCTAACTTGAGATATCATGTGTCTCTGTTAACTTTGATGGGAAGGACTTTTATTCCAAGGAACACGGTCACCCTATGGATATAAACTGTAAAGGTGGTAATACAGTGTGTAACTACGTACCAAACCAGGAAGCAAGTCAAGCAACTTGTTAATTACTATTTTAAGCTCCCAGATAAATTGTCTGATAATAAAAATGGATGTTATGATATTAGTTTAAATTATCAAAATGCCCCTAGTTAAAACTTAAACTACAAAATTGAAACAAGACTTTACAGTTTACATAATTATATAGTAGTTTAAATTATTATTTCCCTGTTTTTGTTAGACGATATAGGTAATCAGTATTGCAATATATAAAATCAACATACTATTAACATATATAAATTTAACTTTATTTTGTAAATATGCTACAACAACGTAACAAGTCGTTGGCACGTACTTAGAAAAACTTGAGACATGTTTGGTAACCAGATTTTAAGCCTTTTGACCTGAACTAGCCTCAGATGACTACATGTCTACATTTGAACAAAATTGTCTAAAACTTGTTATGATGTTTTAGTATTTTACAATAACAAAAATATGTTATGTGATTATTAAATGGTGGATGATTGGATTCCATGTGAATCACATGTGATTGACTAAGTGGGAAGACGATTTAAGGTTGTGATTGACTAAGTGGGAACACGATTCCATGTGGATTTAAGGTTGTTATTAATATTCTCTTACTTTAATTATCATGGTATTCGGCATACGATGAATCAAGGTTTTCAAGATCGGGATTCTATCAATGATTGTTTTCGTCTTTGCAAGATCATGATCATAAGATCGGATCGGGATCTTAAGATCCTACTCTAATATTATTTCTTAATAGTTTTTGTAATATTATACAAATCTACAAATTATTATATATTATAAACACAAAATATTATGAATGTTTGATAGAAATACTGTACTAAATTATGATTATGATATGTTTAAAAAGATTAACGTGTTGTATTTTGAATTCTAAAAAAAAAAACAACCCATAAATTTATAGTTTATTAGTTTGTTATCCGAGAAAAGTAAAATCGGATCGGATTAGATCTTAAGATCGTATGGTTAAGATCAGGATCCTATAAGATCTTAAGCTTGCAAAGATCCTATGTAGGATCCGGATCATTTTTGCTTTGCAGTATCGTAAAATCGTAAGATCCTAAAATCAGGATCAAGATCCTAAAATCAGGATCAAGATCCTAAAATCAGGATCGGGATCCTGACAACTATGTGATGAATACATGTCTATGATATTAATTAAAGTTATAATTACTATGTTATGTGATTAATAAAATACAAGTAGGGTACCTGCACGTTGCAGTGGCGGGTATTCTGAAATAAAAAATTTTGATAAATAATGTATTTTAGTATATTATGTTTTTTTTTTTTATTTTTTTTTATTTTTTTTTTTTATTTTTTTATTTTTTTTGCCAATAAATTTACGGATATCAAGAATTTCGTATAGCTCGTGCCCGTTTGGGCTCGAACCCGTTGGCCCGTGCCTGTTCGGGCTCGAACTCGTTTGGTCCGTGCCCGTTCGGGCTCAAGCCTATTTGGCCCGTTGCCCATTCAAGATTGAATATTTGTATAATGTGCTTTATTATTTGTAGTAGTGAAATTTAATGAAGGAATTGTATTTAATTTAGCTGTACAATATGCTTGATAATTTGTATTTCTTATGTAAAGGGTGTTTTAATAATTGTATTAATTGTATTTATTGACTAGTTAAATAATTGACTATATTAAATAGGATTAATGTGGTGTTTTGTTGTACACTATGCTTCTTGTCTTGTACTTCTGAAAATTATATGCATTAAAGTGTTTGACACTATGTTTCTTTTCTTGTAAGTAGTAGTCATTAATAAAATTGACCACTTTAATAGCATTAATGTTTTAAGTCTGAAAATAAGTTCAAAAATTACATCATGCTTATTTTGTTGTACATTATGCTTATTTTATTGTAAATCTAAAAATTGGTTGCAGCTATTTTACATTGTGCTTAAATGGTTGTAATTTTTTGTAAAGGGATGTTTTAACAACATTAATATTGTTTGATAGAATTTTGGTATTAAAATGACACAACGCTTTATTTTGTTGTACAATATGCTTACTTTGTTGTAATTCTAAAAATTAGGTGCATTAAAGTATTGTAAACCATGTTTAATTTCTTATAAGTCTTAAAATTTTTAAGAAAGAATCATTAATAATTTATATGTAGTATAGATTAACGATAGATGATTGGATTCCATGTGAATCACATATGATGAATACATGTCTATGATATTAATTAAAGTTATAATTACATATTTTAATCACGTAAAGTCCTTCTTTATTGAATAGATTCATGCAAAAAATCACTTTAATCTGATTTCATTTAGCATAATCAAGTTTAAAAGCCTCATGTTTTTAATTATAAAATATATGATTTACTACTAATTAATAAATAGAAATTGATTTACATACAAAAGTTTTCTGCATATCAAAAGGCCAATTCTAATCAATCATCTTTTATATTAAACAACAAAACTAGTTTCATCTCAGTTTCTTCAAAATTGACAAAATTTCACTGTTGGTCCTTGAACTCTTCCAAATTCACCCGTTTGACCCCAAAAAATAAATATTTAGCGCTCTTGGTCCCTGTATTTACTAAAGTTTGCGCGGTTGGTCCTTTTGGGTAACGGGCGTTACCCCGTTTCTTTTACTTACGTGGCAATGGCTGGTTTTTTTGGTCTTTTCACACATTTTTCATTCCCCCAATTGGTCCCTAACAACTTTCTATAAGTACACATACCTCACCATTCCCCTCACATCACTATTTCCAATATTACGTATCTCACTTTCCCGCCCAATCACTTCAACATCAAATCTCAAAACTCTCGAGCCTCGTCCTTGCATTTTGGAAACAGTTGCGCCGCCAACAATGGTGTCACCAACATGGAAGTTGCAGAAGAAAGGGGCAAGGGTTCCAACTGAACAATTGGAAATGGAGTGCGACAAGGAATATGGTAATGACTTGAAATCCTTTTGCTTTGAGATACATTTTGATATGAACTTGTGTTAATATATGTTTATTTACTAAGTAAATGACCTTTTTATTGCAGAATATGAACGTCGTTTGTTCACCATGCGAATACACCATTGTGGGGGGGGGGGGGGGGGGGGGGGAATTCATGCGTTTCCCTGATAGAGAGTATGTTGGTGGAGCTGAAGACATATTTGATAAGGTTAATATTGAAGTATTCTCAGTGTTTGACCTAGACCAGATGGTTCTACTACTTGGCTACACAGGTAAGAATGAGCCTCTGTTTTAGCACTATTTAAGTCCAATGAGTAGTTTAGATGATGGGTTGTTTCCACTGTCATGTGATGAGGATGTTAGATGTTTGAGTTACCTGGTAGATAGTTTCAAGTTGATTGAGGTGTACATAGAGCATGGTTGTACTAGGGTTACTGGACAAAAAACTAAGTCAAGAATAGAGGAATGTATGTCTAGTGCACTATGTGTTAGTGCCTCTAAGGGAAAAAAAAACCTCTACAAATGTTGTACTTAACAGGGCATGACAATACTGATAATTGTGCACCTTCAGATCAGTCACCTCAAGCTACCCCTTTTACATAATTGACCAATAATGAATGTGGTGAAAACCTAAACAATGACCTTCCCCACATTAGTTGACAATTTAGGAGTTTAAGCCTTAGTTTCACCCTAGTGGAACCTGCTTCTAAGGATGTTGTAAAAGAAAAGATAGCTGATATTGTTAGGTTAATGGAGTTTGAGGAGAATAAATTGGATATGGGTCCAACATTTAGTTATTTGGATGCTATGAACATTGGCAGCACTTCTGGTTTACGTCATGATGAACATTTTGGAGTTGATGACCTGGACTTAAATGTAGGCTTCAATGTTAACCTAAATGTTCCCCAAACAGAATTACAAGTAGATGGTAGAGGTGAGGAAGTTTGTGTGCAGGATAATGGTGAAGAGACAGAAGATGATGACCAGGGTAATGGTGAAGAGGAAGAAGAAGATGATGATGATGATGATGATGAGAAGGGTAACAGTGATGAGGCACAAGATGATGATGATGGCGAGCAGGGTAATGGTGAAGATGCACAAGATGGTGGGCAGGGTAATGGTGAAGAGGCACAAGATGATGGGCAGGGTAATGGTGAAGAGGCACAAGATTATGACCAGGATAACATTGATACTGTTAATGATAGTCAATATCAAGGAGGCTCAGTGACAATGCTGATTCAGATAATGAAGAAGAGGCTGTTATGAAGGATGAAGGACACCATGCCCAAAACGAGCCTGATGTTGAAGAAAATATGTTTAGTCTAACTGGGAATAAAGCTTATGACAGCTTTGGCAACGTTAGTTAACTTAGAGATGGAGATGTTGTAGATGGAACCGAAGCCGTAAGTGTAGAAGGTTTTGACAATGAATCAGATGATGAGGGTGACCCTGGTTTTATTAGAAAGAAGCATCTTAGGGAAATACGAAGAGACATGGAAAATATCATGTCAGGGAATCATATTGAGTAGTATAATTTTTTCAGTGGCCAGGAGTTTTCTACTCCAGCAGAGGTGAAGGAAAGAGTTTACATGCATGTCATTGAGAGTAGGAGAAATTTAAAGCTGATAAAGAATGATGGTGTTAGGATAAGAGCTATATGTGACAACTAAATACCTGTTTTTACACAGTCACTCTTAAGTGGACCAACAGGCCCAAGTGTAGCAACAGGTATTGGGACTAGTGGATCAAGTGGCCCAGTTGGTAGAGGGACTAAAAGGAAGAAAAAAAGTGTAGGAAGTTCTGCTGTTGAACTTGAAAGCAATCAATGCCCATGGGTCATGTATGCTAGCAAAGACAAAATAAAGAAAAATTGGATTGTGAAAACACACATAGCCAAACACACTTGCCTTCAATCAAGGGATATAAGTCACTGCACTTATAAATTTTTGGCAAACAAGATCTATGACTTAGTTAAGGTTAATCCAATTGGCAGTTCAAGACCAGCTCCAACGAGAATTACATCTTAAGGTATCAATGACCAAAGCATTCAGGGCCAAACTTAAAGCGTAAAGAGATGTTGCAGGTGATCACAACCTGCAGTATACCATGCTTAGGGACTATATTGGTGAATTAATGTCTACAAACCCTAATACCACTTTGAAGCTTGCAATTGATAGAGACGCTGCTAATCCTGATGTGCCTTCAAGGGTGTTTAAAAGAGTATATGTTTGTTTGGGAGCATTGAAGGAAGGGTTCAGGGCTTGCAAAAGAGAATTGTTGGGGCTAGATGGTGCTTTCATGAAAGGTCCTTATCCAGGCCAAATCTTGGTAGCTATTGGACTAGATCCTAATAATGGGATTTACCTATTGGCTTATGCCTTGGTTGAAGCTGAAACTAAGAGTTCATGGTCTTGGTTCTTAATGTGCTTGGGTGATGACATAGATCTAAACCCTAGGTCAAATTTCACATTCATCAGTGATAGACAAAAGGTTAGTTACATGTTCCCCTAGTTGAATTCTTAAATACAACATAATATGAGTTACTCTATTGCTTACTGAGTTGGTTTATGCCCGGAATCATTCCAGCCATAAAAGAAATGTTCCCAAATGCAGAACACCGATTTTGCTTGAGGCACATTCATGAAAATATGAAGCAGCAGTTTAGTGGAATGGAATATAAGGAAGCTTTGTGGAGATGTGCATCTGTTATAACTGTTCGTGGTTTTGAAAGGTGTATGCAACATTTGAAGACTATGAATCGTAAAGCACATGAATTGTTGAACAAGATACCAGCTGAACATTGGGCAAGATCACCCTTTTCTGGTAATTGTTTATTTCATTTAATGGTTTCATAATTACGTGTTATAGGTAGAGCAGTTACAGATTTATTGATCAACAACATTTGTGAGGTCTTTAATGGTAAAATAGTTGCAGCAAGGGACAAGCCAGTCATTACACTTTTAGAGTACATCAAGGAATACTGCATGAAGAGAATAGTAAGTGTACAAGCTATAATTGAAAAGAATGATGGTCCTCTAACCCCAACTACAACTAAAATATTGGAAGCCATTAAGAGAGACGCTCATACGTTGAATGTGATATAGAATGGAGGAGTTAAATATCAAGTAACAGGGGCATGGGGTGATCAGTGTGTTGTTAATGTACAGGATAAGGTTTGTTCATGCAGGAAATGGGAATTGACCGGGATACCTTGTAAGCATGCTATTGCAGCCTGTTGGAATATGGCTCTCAATGGAATGGAAGTAGGACCTCTTGAGTCTTGGGTACATTCATGTTATTGGTTGAGCACATGGAAGGAAGTTTACTCTCACTTAATAGAACCAATTAGAGGAAGCATCTACTGGGAGAAGACCAACTGTGCTACACACCTGTTGCCACCAAAGCATCATGTCCAGATAGGAAGACCAAAGAAGAAGAGAAGAAGGTCCAAGTTTGAGGATGCACCCTCTATACAAAATGATAAACTAACCAATAGATGGAGAGTCATTACTTGCCAACTATGCGGGCACGTTGGACACAACAAGCTTACATGCAAAGGCCAAGGTCAACCTCCAAGAAA
Organism: Artemisia argyi; assembly: GCA_030686995.1. Classification (NCBI taxonomy): domain Eukaryota; kingdom Viridiplantae; phylum Streptophyta; class Magnoliopsida; order Asterales; family Asteraceae; genus Artemisia; species Artemisia argyi. The sequence goes on along the minus strand of CM060690.1, from coordinate 51,355,018 downwards.
AGGTACTTACTATCTTTTTAGAGTTAAATGTTTGATTGTTTTAAAGTAGGAACTGTTTTGAACTTGTATTGTGATGTAGGTTTCAAGAAGAATGCTAGAACTAGATGACCTACTGGTAATGGGTCTGCTAAAGCTGGTCCTAGTTCAACTGTGCAAGGTGGAGATGTAGCCTCTCAAACTTGTCCTACTTCAAGTGTGCAAGGAATATCTGGCAATATACCAACTCAGTCCATCCAAGAAAATGACAGTGAATGGGCTATCCTTTAGACATGTTTTTAATTCATGACAAGTTTATGTTTAAGTAGAATGGTTGTCTGTAATGAAAGTCCACATAAGTGGCAAACATCAAAGTCCACATCTGTGGCACTCATCTAAGTCCTTCTATAGGCAGACATTAAAGTCCACATATGTGGAAATTTTCTAAGTCCTTTTATAGGCAAACTTATATAAGTCTACCTGTGTGGCAATTTTATAATGCTTTTATGTTATGGTTTGGGTTGCATGTGTGTGAATTAGTTAACTTATTTTAGTTGTTTTGTGACTTGTTTGACTACAATTTGTCAACATGAATTACTTAGGTGCAAGATGGGTAAGAAATTGGGTAAGAATCACAATGTCCATGAACCTGTATATGTATAATGGTGTTTGACTTGGTAAAGTCAAATGCATCAAACAAGTGAATATGTGCTTATATATCAACTCAATCCAGCCAAGGAAATAATAGTGATTAGCAAACGATATTTTTGACTTGTTTGACTACATTTTATCAACATGAATTACTTAGGTACATATTACATTACAAATACTAATTAGCTAACTTTTTTACATATCACATTGCTTAACAATTCACTTGGACTTTGATTTGACTGTAACACACTGATAATGTTGAAACTCAAACTAAGGACCTATTAGGTTAATGGGTTGGTTATATGTGTGTCATTTATTTCTCTTATTTAATAGTTACCTACCTCATTCATTGAAAGTCAAAACTTGCAAAACACACCTCCCTATTTCCTTAACCATGAACAACTCTGAATGTGATATTGATCTAAAGGTTCTCTATAACTCGTATGTGCTAAATGAACTAATGCTTGGCCCTTACCACACAGAGATTCTTCAAGACTTGCAGCAAGTACAGGATTTATAGAACAAGTCCAAAACAATTACTGAAAGGGTCGGACGTAGGGGAGCTGATTGTTAGGCTTCGAAACTATTCATGTGCAAGAATTGCAAGGAGCAATACAAAGAAGCTTAGAAGAGGCGAAGGCACTGTTGATGATGGCTAGGCAAGTCAAGGACAAGATGTTTAAGAAGATTGAGTTTGTTGTGAGAAAGAAATATCCATGAGGGTCTTGGTTGTTGGAGATTGGTGATGGGTTTCTTTTGTATACATTACCATGTTATAGTTAATGAATGTAATGGATGTTATGATATAGTTTTTCTATGTATAATGTGTTCACATATGTTTTTACCTTTTTAGTGTATTTGATATGTATCACAAACATAAACATGAACATCACATTAATGAAACCGTAATACACAGACGAAACATGAAAATACAAACATGCAAAAGCATAGAAGTGGCTTGGACATGCCTAAAACCATGACAGTTATCTAATAGAGCATAGTTATTTAATTTTGTTGTTGTTTTGTAATCAAGTTTCTTGGCTTCTTTTTTTTCTTCTTTTTTGCCTGAGTTGATTGCGTTGCATCTACACTTTCTTCTTCTTCTTCAATACCCCCTGCATTTTTTCCCACTTCTAATGCCTAGACCTATAACACCTCCACTTACTTTCTCTGCCTCTGCACCACCAGCTTTAGTTACTACAACAACACTTCCACCTGTGTAGGCATGCCTCCAACACTTAACATCCATACAACAGATAAAGCATCTTTCGTCCAACACTTGTACATGTGGATCATTACCAGTTCTAATACCCAGACTTATAACACCACCACTTACTTTCTCTTTAATTTTTGAGTTAAAGATTGTGCCATATCTATGTTTTGGACAAAACTGGAAGGAGACTTTACTTCACTATCCTAGTTGGTAGGATAATTTACTTTACTCTAAAGGTTGTGCCATATTTATGTACTTTGAAATACACCCATTTGAATTTCATTGTGTGAGGTAGGTAAAGGAGTATTAACTTCTTACATCAATTGAATGTTGTGGATTTTGTCTTAGAAAATGACTGTTTTAGCCTTAGGTAAAGGAGTATTAACTTCTCACATCAATTGAATGTTATGGCTTTTGTCTTAGTAAATGATTGTTTTGGCCTTGGTTCTGCAAACACTATTTTCTTCTCATGCCTGCACACATGAAAAAGTAATGTCATGACTGCTCATTTGCATGCATGCGATAAAGGTACCAAACACTATTTTTTTCTTTACTATCACTTTTCTACTTTTGCAGTTTTGAAACACTAACCAAGCATAACTTTTACACTATAAAAACCAAAGACACCAAGGAAGCTCACACCACCCAATTGTAGCTACTGAAAGAATGAGTTCCAAGAACAAAGGTTGTTTCAAACACACCCTAAATTGCATCAGTGTCATCTTATTTTCATTTATAATTAACTTTTTTAATTTTAATGTTATTATTAATTTGTTTGCAGAAATCATTTTCGTTAGCAGCAGTGACTCAAGTTCCATTAAGACATGGAATTCTAACAGCAGTGACTAAAGTTCTGAAGGTCCATGGGCAGACTATTTTCCAAAGGGTTATTCTGGATCAAAGACCAAAAAGGTTGATGCTAGGAAGATTCAAACTCCTAAAAAGACTGACAAAGAGCTTTTTGATGAGAGGGTTCAGGTGCTAGGCCTTCCCAATGCTAAGACCTGTGAAGACAATGGTATAAAACCATTTGCTCCAAAAATTCCTAATGTTTTTCCAAAAGGGAAGGGTAAAAATAAAAGGTATTAGTTGATTTAGGAATTAGTTTATTTGAATAAACTTGTTGTATCCTGAATAAACATGTTGTAACCCTTTTGTACTACTTTATTTGGTGTTTGTAATTGGCCTGTTGAATGGTAGACAAACTTTAAACTGCTGAGGAGATAACAACACTACCAGTACTAACTAGTTACTACCGTTAGAAAGAATGTTTTACTAATATATTAACTTTTTACTACTGTTAGATATTATGTACTTAATACTGCTGAGCAGATAAAGCCATGTGAAGGCCACCCAACCCAACCTATTAAATGCAATTCATAGGTACATTCCCAAACGAAATAGAAATATGAATGTGTTCAAAAATTTGATGGTTTTGTCTGGTTTAAGTATGTTTGTCATGAAAGACTATTAATTTTGTTCCCTGGTAGTATTTTGTCATTTCAGAAGGTTAAAATGCAACTTGTTTTAAAGGATTGTGCTTTAAAAAAAGAAACCATAAGGCTGTAGTTTGACTTAGGGAAGTCAACAAACCATAAGACTCTAGTTTGACTTAATAAAGTCAACTAAGTGAACCATTATTGAATATTCACTTGTAAAAAACCTGTTTTTTTACTTTTAAAAGTCAACATGGGTAAAATTACTTGATTAGAATTTATAGTTTACCTATTGCATATGCAGTATAGTGTAGTGTTTGGAATAATAACCGAATTTGACTATTAAAGTCAACATATTTTTTTGGTCAAAAATGTGAATAATACCACTATTAGATATACACATGAAAATAACCATAAACTGAAAATCAGACGGGTGCATAAATTGAAAGTCAAACTGGTGTACATCATGAAAATAACCATAAACTGTATTTGCAAAAAAAATAAAATAAAACATGCAATTGAAAAAAAAACACACAAAATCAACGTTAAAATTATCATTAAACCAACTTTTTCCATTACACGATTACATTAATTGGACTCATATGCCCTATATAAGTCATCATACGAGAATGTTTCTAAACATTCTTCTTCTTCTTCATTACATTCAACATATTTGTTTTTCTTTTTATCTTTTTTTTCCTAGTCTCCTAACAGCATTGACCTCCTTCTAACGCTCCTCTGAGATCTTTTTTGCAGCAAGCCTGCGTCTTTCAACTTCAGCAGCGCTTGGAGCAGCCTTCTCCTATTGTTCATCCACCTCCTTCTTATCCTTATCCTTCGAGCCTTGTTCCAACAAAGGCACCTCTGGCTCTTTTGGTTCTTCCCTTGGTCGTTTCATCACTTCCTTGTTTTCTTCGTTCGTGTTGTCGGTTACAACTGCATCTCTGGCTCTCTTGGTTCCGGACATTTTACTTACACTTTAGATTGGTATGCTGCATAATGTGGAAGTAACCAATATATAGACACATAATGGGGAAAACGAGACTGTATCAAATTTTACAGGCTTTTTTTGGACTCTTCGGTTCCCCATTATTTGTTGGAAATATGAACACATTTATATTTCCATTTTGTTTGGGAATGTACCTATGAATTGTATTTAATGGGTTGGGTTGGGTGGTCTTCACACGGCTTTATTGGCTCAACACTATTAAGTTTCTTATATCTAACAATAGTAAAAATTTAATACTGTTAGTGCAAAATTTGACTTTATTAAGTCAAACTATAGCCATATCGGTTTTTTTTAAGCATAATCCTTTAAAACAAGTAGCGTCTTAACCTTCTGAAATGACAAAATAATAGGGGTAAACCTTTAAAACAAGTAGCATAATCCTTTAAAACAAGTAGCATCCTCACTTCAATGGGATAAACCTTGAAGAGTGGGTAGCTCCAATACCAGGGAACAAAATTAATAGTCTTTCATGACAAGCATACTTAAACTAGACAAAACCATCCAAGTAGCATCTTCACTTCAATGGGATAAACCTTGAAGAGTGGGTAGCTACAATACCGGGTCTACCGTGCTTAACAGGCTTGTATGAGATAGAAAACTCAGCAAGGTAGTGTCCAATCATCTCAGGCTTGATTTCAATCTGGTTGAAGGTCTTACCATTGTAGACACCAACAACGCTACCGATCATTTCTGGGACAATGCTCATGTTCCTCAAGTGGGTCTTCACCAAGTTAGGCTTCTCACCAGTGGGTGATTCACGTTTAGCTTTTCCAAGCTTATTAATCAAAGCCATGGGCTTCCTCTTCAAACCCCTCTGAAACCTTCTGCGAGCACGAGCAGTGAACATCTTGACCAACTCATCGTTAGACATGTCAAGCAAAGCATCGAGATCAACTCCACGAAAACTGAACTTCTTGAACGTCCTTTTCTTCATGACTGCAACATATGGTTCTTGGCCCTGTCAAGCTTGGTGTTGTGGTTTGTTAACTTCCCTAAGTCAATCATATTATGTACTTGAACAACCAAACAACATACTTCACAATAACAAGGCACATTCACTTGATCACAAACCATTACGATTTAGCCATTATTCAAACAAGAACTTTCATTGATCATTGAAAACCATTACAAACGACTGCTCCACAACCCAACTACCATCATCTACTCCAAAATACTAAAGACATTCACCCACCACCATCACAAACTAACAACTACTACACAAAAGAGACTTGATGGTGGATGGATTAACATATGTCAAGCACTAAAATAAACATACTGTAGAAACTAGAAGGGGGGTTGAATAGTTTCACTGTTATTATTTACGTTTTTAGAAAATTTACTTTACAAATTGCGTTTGTGAAAATGATTCGATTTTATGTTTACGTGAATTCAATACAACAATAGATATAAGCAATAACAAGTAAATAAGTAAAAGTAAAGAAAGGAAAGATCAAACCGGCACACGGAGATTTATAGTGGTTCGGCCACGAAGCTCACTCCTTCGCCCCTACTCCACTCCTCGAGTCTCACACTCGAGATTTTCACAAACACTATATCAACACGCTCCCTTATGGCGGAACAAACCTTACAGAAACTTACACCAAGTTTAATGACACTAAGCGGAATGTCGAGTCCTAATCCTATCTAGAACCAATCTATCAAAGCCCACGTGGCTTCGCACCTCGTACCAACACGATGACACGATACAACACAATACACAATATAAGACTTGCACTCAAGTCCTATTACATACACAAAAACAATGAATATAAATGATGATAGATCCAAGATGAGAATGACTCTTCTTCAATACTTCGTTTCTAGATAACAACGAGTGTTCTTCTGTTTCACTTTAGAGGAATGATGTGTGTGATCACTTGTAAACAACTAGAACCTGATAATGTGATCAAAGGATATGTTTTGGAAAGGATTTTGGAATACATAAAGTTTTAGTGCATAAGAGGTGGTTTTTCTGAAGTGGAACAGTTCTGTATTTATAGATGCCAGGAAAGAGGGGGATGGTCCCTTAAATGCTAGACGGTCCTTTATCAATAAGTGACCGCCGTCCACTTTAAGAAACCGTCCCGACAGACGCTCCCATTTTTGTCCTGACATGGTGAAAATTTATCTGGTGAATAATTTTGTCAGTTTTGAGTGGGAAAAATGGCTATTGTGCATTTGAAATTTGAAAACGTTTTCTTAATAAAACATTTCTTTAAATTATACAAAAATACTTTTGTAAAAATGTTTTGTGTCATGAAAATGTAAAGTTTTGATGAAATATAAATCCTTTGATCACATACACAAGTTGGTAGGTGTTTGTACATACCTTAAGTGATGTCGAAGATGAAAACGAGTTCTCTTGATTAAAAACTTATTAGTCGTAGTTTTACGTAACGTATGTATTTTGTTATTATCAAAACCAGTAGATATTGATTAATGCAAATGATGTTTTTGACATTATTTGTATTAACAATCTCCCCCTTTTTGATGATTACAAAATATAAACTCATTTTAGATAAAACTAGGCTTAATGAGTTTTTAAACGAGTTTTCGTTTTCTTCTCCCCCTTTTTGTAGAATCAAAAAGGCTTCGTAGAAAGAAGTCCATGGCATCATGATGACAACCCCTAGCTTAATGCTCCCCCTTGATGAGGACATCCGGGAATCGATTGATGGAATTTAGCTGCAATAAGTTAGAAGAAAAATGCAAGCAAACATAGAAATCCTACAAACAAAATAAGAGAAGGCAGGAAAAACATATACTGTGGACGGTCCCTTATTGTAATGGACGGTCCCTTATTGTAATGGACGGTCCTTTAAATAGATATGGGACCACCACAATGGTATGGGACCGCCGACAGAAAGCCTGGAATCAAGAAATCAAATTTTATGCAGAAACTACGTCATTCATTAAGAAATAACAATGTCATTCATATGACAATCACAACATGAGTCTACATTCATAATCCTAGGCTAATATTCTAGGAAATCCCATGTTGAGTCCGGTTTTATTTGTAACCATGCATGCTTCTCTAGAACTTGCGAGGACAGGGTGGAGATGAGTTTCTAGGTAAAGGTGGTAGAAATACGGGTGACAAGAGAATGGAAATGATGTAGTCAAGATCATTCTTCATCTTTTGAAAGTGATTGTGATTGTAAATGCAACAAGCACAATACCCCCCATGGGCATCCACTTGGGTAAGAGTAGGATGAGACATTGTTGGAGGATGAAGTTTTTGGGATAGGATGATATTGAGGAGGCTCAAATCAACAAGATTGGAGAATTCTTGAGCCTTGATAGAGTGTAGGGAGTTGACATTTTTCATTGGAGGTGGAAACAAAGGTGGTAATGAATGACCTTGAGGGATTGGGTTTGGGTGCCCATTGTGAGTAGATGAAGGCTCATTTTGTGGTTGAGAGGCAAAGAAGGAGAATGATGAAGATGATGCCTCATGGTGTGATGTGGGATTGGAGTTTACATGGTTATTGTGTGAGTTGTTTGAGTTGTTCATGAAATTGCCATGGCTTTGTTTCTTCCTCCATATGGGTTTGACCCAAATTCTAGGTTTTCTTGGAGATGAAACTTTGTTGGATGACATTTAGAAGGAGGAAGGTTATGCCATGACAATGGATGGAGGAGGTGAGGGTTTAAGTAGATGAGGAAGGTTGCAAGAATAGCAAAGCATGCATGCTTAGTTTAATTAGTTCAAATAATGTTTAAGCAAATAAAGAAGTTGTATAAGACCTACAGGTAGGCTTGGTCAAAAATTCAGGTACAGAAAAAGTAAGCAAAGAAGTCACGACACAATAATAAAGGGACGGTCCCGTAACTGGGTAGACGGTCCTTTATCGTTTGGGGGACCGTCGGCCGATAAAGGACCACCACCAGTAGGTTCGCCAGTTTTCAGAGAATTTTCCTATTGTGTGCCTACATGAAACATATGTGGAGATGCGATTATCTCGACTCTAATGAAGGAAAAACCTAAGAGATAGTCCAAAGTCTCCTAAGTTCGATCTTGCTCATCTTTCCATGTCGGATAACATATTTGTTACATGATCCAATAAAGGACTTGAGTGCATCGTGCATGCATGGAAAACGAGTTTTTGAATTGTATTAACAATGCAAGAAAATGTGATTTCCTATTCGTGAGAAGATTTTGAACATCTAAATTGGGGTTTATATGCACAAAATCAAGTTTTCTTATTATCATGCAACAATGGTTGTTAATAAGAAGAAATAGTTACTTTCCCAATTTCAATTTTTGTGCGCAAAAGAATCCTAGACTAAGATTGGAAGTAATGAATTTATTATGGCATCTAAGAGGATACATGTTCCATCATTCCTAATCCTAAACGAAGATAAAAGAATGGTTCACGCTTAAGAGGTTTGGTAAGAATGTCAGCTATGTTTTCTTCCGTTGGAACTTTTTCAATAGATATGTTACCCTTTTGTATGTTATCCCTAAGAAAATGGTGACGAATTTCTATGTGTTTGGTATGAGAGTGTTGCACAGGGTTTTTACTTAAATCTATTGCTCCTTTATCATCACACATGATTGGAATATCATCAAATGTGATGCCATAGTCTACGAGAGCTTGTTTCATCCATAGTGCTTGTTGACATGCCTTTCCGGCACTTACATATTCGGCTTCGGTTGTGGAGATAGCTAGTGCCATTTGTTTCTTGGAGAACCAAGAAGTTAAGCAACAACCAATGAAGGTACAAATGCCACTAGTACTTTTTCGATCCACATAATCTCCCGCATGATCAGAGTTGGCATATACTATAGTTTCTATGTCGGTCCCCTTAGGATACCATAATCCTAAGTGTATAGTGCCTTTAATGTATCGGAAGATACGCTTAACCGCTTCTAAATGAGAAGTTTTGGGATCTTATTGGAAGCGAGCACAAAGGCAGACACTAAACATGATATCGGGTCTACTTGCCATTAGGTACAATAAACTTCCTATCAAACCTCTACACTTAGTGCTATCTACGGATTCACGCTCTTCATCCTTGGTGAGATTTGTGTCCGTAGCCATTGAGGTTTTAATAGGCTTCACAGCTTCTAATCCAAATTTCTTAAGCATTTCCTTAATGTACTTAGATTGATTAAAAAATATTCCATCATCTAATTGTTTTATTTGGAGTCCAAGGAAGAAGTTAAGCTCGCCCATCATGCTCATTTCAAACTCGTCATGCATGATTTTTGAGAATTCATCACACAAGTTGAACCAAATATAATGTCATCGACATATATTTGGACGATTATGATGTTTGAATCTTTCTTCTTAGTGAAAACAGTGTTATCTACCATTTTCATTGAGTATTCATGCTTAATAAGAAAAGCTTTCAACCTATCATACCAAACCTTAGGGGCTTGCTTTAAACCATATAAAGCTTTCTTTAGTTTATAAACATGCTCGGGGTACTCGAAGTCAATGAATCCTGGAGGTTGTGCTACATATACCTCCTTATTGATGAGACCGTTTAGGAATGCACTTTTCACATCCATTTGGAATAACTTAAAGTCTAATGCAGAAGCGTATGCAAGTAGTATCCTAATGGACTCTAATCTAGCTATGGGTGCATAGGTTTCGTCATAATCAATTCCCTCTTGTTGATTATAGCCTTGTGCGACTAACCTAGCTTTGTTCCTAGATACGATATCATGCTCATCTAATTTGTTTCTAAACACCCACTTGGTTCCTATTACGGTTACATTCTTAGGTCTTGGTACTAACATCTAAACATCATTAGACTTAAATTGATTTAATTCTTCTTGCATTACGATGATCCAACTTTCATCCTTCAATGCTTCATTAACGTTCTTAGGTTCTATGATAGAGACAAAACAAAAGAGGTTGCTCTTGTTTTGAGCTTGTGATCTAAGGGTTCTTTGATTTAGGCCTCCTATGATGTTCTCTAAGGGACTACTTTTAGATTCCTTAATGTTGGTGGTTTCATCAATTTTGATGGTTTCTCTTTCTTGAGATATGTCTAGATTTTTCATGTTTTTAACTATGGCGTTTTCTTCATCTAAATCATCATCTACTAAGGTGATGTTTTAGGTGGAGGGGGACTCTCATCGAAAGTCACGTTGAGTGATTCTTCGACGACCATTGTTTCCTTGTTAAGAACAATGTAGGCTTTACTAGTTTGAGAGTATCCTAGAAATACACCTTCGTATGACTTTGGGTCGAACTTGATGAGATAGTCTTTGGTGTTTAAAATGTAACATTTACTACCAAATACTCTAAAGTAATCTAGAGTGGGTTTTCTACCTCTTAAGATTTCATAAGGTGTTTTTCCTATGATTGGTCTAATGAGAATTCTATTAAGGATATACGTGGATGTGTCAACAGCGTTACACCAAAATTTTTGAGGAATGGATTGCTCATTGAGCATTCTTCTACTCATTTCTTGTAGGATTCTATTTTTCCTTTCAACTACCCCATTTGATTTTGGAGTTCGTGGAGCCGAGAAATTGTGAGTAATACCATTAGCATCAGAAAAAGCTCCAAATTGAACTTCATTATCAAATTCTCTACCATGGTCAGTCCTAATGGAGATTATGTTGCATCCTAGTTGATTTTGAATTTTCTTGCTAAAGTTTTTAAATTGTTCAAAAGTTTCGGTCTTGTTTTGAAGAAACCTAGTCCATGTGTACCTAGAGTAATCGTCTACGATCTCTACATTGTAGAGATTTCCTCCATAACTCCGTATGGCGGAAGGACCGAAAAGATTCATGTGAAGAAGTTCCAGAAATCTAGAAGTTGAAATCAGGTTCTTAGGCTTATGACTAGAGTGAGCTTCTTTACCAACCTTGAAAGCATCACAAAAATGTTGATCGAACTTAAGTTTAGGAAGGTTTCTAACTAGATCCTTAGAAGCCAATGATTGTAATAAACGCATATTAGTGTAACCTAGTCTTCTATGCCATAATGTAGAATTATCATTTACCGTAGCTAAGTGATTGGTTCTGAACGGTCAACTAAGTTTACCAGGTGATGGTCAACCAAGTCAAACGTCTAAAACCAATTCTCCGCGGAAGTATAGGGTTTCCCCGGGTCGTTATGTCCCGACGAGGTGTGGATGGTTATCAAACGGATCTGTGATCGGGTGAATTTGGATGGAAAAGGGGTTTGTGATTGATTACACTACTGAATTGTACAATGAAATAGCTTAAACAAGCTATATGAATAAGACGGGGAAATCAGAAAAACCAGAAACGTTTAAAATCTAAAAACGCGTACGTTTACGTTTTAAATAATGCGAACGTACAAAATAAAACGTGAAAAGTGAAATCTGAAAACCCACAGGGGGAGAAAATGACTTTTTTACAAACTAAAAGATAAAAGAAAATTTTTAGAAAAAGAAAATAAATTTTTACACTATTTAATTATTTAATATTAACTAAATACTATTTAATACTTATTATTAATATTTAAATAACTTAAATGCAATATAATATTAATTAAATACTAAAAAAGTGAAAATTAACTTTCTAAAATTATAAAATAACTAAAAATAAGTTTTAAAACTAAAAATATGTATTTTTGTCTTTTTGTGATTTTTCTATTAATTAATTACTAATTAAATATTAATTACCTAATTAAACTAATTTAAATTATAAAAAATAGCAAATAAACCGCAAAAATTATAAGAAAATTCCTAAAATTATTTTACATTATATAAAAGCTAGGAAAAATATAAAAACTAGGTCTTGCTTAATAAAAACTAATTATGCTATTTAAAACTTAATTATTAATTAATAACTAATAAAACTAATATTAATTCTAATAAATACTAAATGGCAAAATAAAAATCTGAAAATTTTACTAAAATTACTTTATTATAAAAGGAGTTTAAGAAAAATATAAAAAAGCTAAGTGCTTAACAAAAATTTAAAAATGAAAATTGAAATTTAAATTACATTAAATAGAAACTATCACTTAAAATTAAATTGTTTTTTCTGGGATTTTCTTTTAGAAAACTATTTTAGACCTAAAAACAAACACTTTTTGTGAAAATAACTTTTTTGTAGCTTAACTATAAGCACTGTGGAAGCTTATTAGCTCCATAGTTGACTTTTATTGACCAAAGAAGGAAATAGGCTCAAATGAGCTTAAGTGGGACCCACTATGGATGATTCAGATCCAAATAACTTATTTGGACATGATTAAGCTGGAAAAGGCCAAAGGGATCCACAGAATAAGCTAATAAGCACAATTATAAGCACTTTGAAACTTATGTGAACACTAAAATGGGACAGGGTTGAGGTGTGGTTCCAGGTGGGGTCCACTAGGCTTGAGGTCAAAGTAAAGGTCAAAACCTGAAGATGGGTAGGAGGGGGGTTGAAGGAAACAAAGAGGTGGGGCTGTGAACCACTGTGGTGGCCAGAAACCACCACCAAAGTGGTGGTGATGGTGACTGTATGGCTGCAGCAGGGGATGCACCTCCCCTGCAGGTGTGTTTGGGTGTAGGTGGGACCCACAAATAAAATCCTAAAAATACAAGCTCTATGGGATTACAAAGATGAGCTGATGGACTACAATTCCACAAAGGCACAAGGGTTGATTCCAAACAGAGAATTCAAAACAAATCCTTGAAAAATTGAGATTTTCAGCTAAAGTGCAATTTGACTTTTCTTATGAACTAGCTATTTTGACTTTTTTGAACTTTCAAGGCTTCTAATTGATTAATGCATGTTTATTAAACCTAATGGAAGCTAGATCAAACAATCTAATATGATTCTTCATTGAAATCAAAGGTTTTGAATACCAAAATTCCAACAGATGGGTTGTTGGGGTGAGTGAGGGTGATTTTGACTTTATTGAAGTAAACCTATCACTTTTTATGCTTGGTTAGTCCTAGTAATACCTAATGTGACTGAGAGAAACTACAAACAACACTGAGATCACCCTGGTGTACCCTGAACAAACATAAGCCAAACACCCCTTTATGTATCACTGTCTTGTGATTTTCAAGACAACAACCTGTTTCAAACCATGATTCTGGATCCTAAGGCTACAATATAGTAGAATAGGCTTAAAGAAACTCAAAAATAATGACAATAATAACAAAACACTAACAAACTTGATTATGCTAAAAATTTTAGTGAAATGAAAGAATATTAGCAACTATAAATCCAATGAGCAAACAAGCAATTTTAAACCATAATCTCACTTAATAACAACAAATGAACATCAAAACACAGAGATTTAAGCAGTTAAATGATTTGAACAAGAAAATGCCAAAATAAACACCAAATGCTTACAACATGGGATCCAAGTGAGAATTGTGAACCAGGAACACAAGTACATGTCCTATATGCTCCCCTGAGCACTAAACCATTACCACATCCAGAAATTGCCCTTATCCTTGCTTCATCTTCCTTGGAAACTGAATTTCATTTTCTACACTATTATTTTAAATTTCTTTTGAGAATTTTTTTTTGTGAACTTGACTGAGAACTATCTTTAATGCTTAGAAAACTTATATTAACTGATTAGTAACTGAAATGAGCCTGAGTGATCCTTAAGTAACAACTTTTACCAATGTTAAATTCAAAATGAGATTTTAAGTAAAAAATGGAAAAAGCTTAATAAGAACTGAGATTGTAAAATTAAGATTGAATTAAGTTGAGTTTACATTAGAAATACTGATTACAACATTCCTTAACTACAAATTACAGCTGAAATGGAAATTACATTAAGAATGATTTAACTAATCTAAAACTACTGCTAACTAACTAACTACTTTTCTTCTTCTCTTTTTTCTTGATTTATATGGGTCCTTGGGGCTTCTTTAGACTTTCCCACATCTAATTGAAGCCATTGGATGAGTTGAAATGATCATGGCCGTTGAAACCATTTTTGGCGGGAAAGCTCGTTTTGGTAGTTAGGGGTTGAGTGAGGGTTTTGTGAATAATAAATGGGGTTTGCAGGGTAGTGGTGAGGTGGAGGGACAAAGGATGGGCTTGGCTGATGTGGAGGAGGCGGGATGGAGTGTAGCAGTGGTGAACCAGGCAAGTTGGGAGGGGTGGAGGTTGTGTTTGACCTTGGTTTGACCCTGGGATGGAGTAATAATACGGGGTGGGGTTGTTTTTATATTTTTGGAGTGGGCTTGGGAGGTGGGCTGGTGAGGGTGTTATGGATCAGGGTGGGCTTTGTTTTGGGTTTGGTATGGATTTGTAAATAATAAAAAGGGATCCGTTTGGTATATCTAAAATCACAAGGACCATTTTTGTTATTTTTGAATTTGGAGGGGCTGCAAATGGAACTTTCCAAAATATATTATGAGGACCAAAATTACCAATCACCAATATCCAAGAACCATTTTTTGCATTTTTCCAAAATTTGAAATCCGGGGATCATTTTTACCAATTTTTAAACTTGGGGGACTAAACATGTAATTTTCTCAAAATTTTCATCCAGGGATTAAAAGTGACACATGTGAATTCCCAAAGATCAAAATTGATTTTTCTTTCAAAAATATCCCACCAGGGACCAATCCTGCCAAAGTTTGAAACTCCAGGGACTAATTTTGTAATTTTCTAAAACTTTTCCAATTTTTCACCAAAGGACTAAATATGACAACTTATGATTTCAAAAGGACCTTTGGTGACTTTTCTTTTAAAATATGTGCTCAGGGACTATTTTTGCCAATTTTTGAAAGTTGGGGGACTGAAACTGCCGATTTTGCAAACTTTGTACGTTTTTATCTGTTTTTGCACTTTTTGCATCTAAAACTTATAAAACACGATTTTGAAATATTTTCAGTATTTTTATGCATTTCTGAGTGTTTTTGTATGTTTTGCAGTTCAGATTTGACCAAAAATGATGAGTGTTTGAGCACTCATCAATCCCCCACACTAAAATACTGCTAGTCCCTAGCAATAAACTGTAATACACCGTAAAATCCCAGGTCATTTATTAATGCTAATTATCGACATTATTCTAAAACTAAGCCATTTTTGCGGGCTAATTTGAAATTTTTACATAAGACACTGTTTGTTTGAGCACCCGAATGTTTTGATCACCGTTTGTTTGACACCCGATTATGTTTTGTCACCCGATATCACCCGAATGTCACTTTTGGATGTCACCCAACGAGGTTAACACCGGTAACTCCACTTGCGACCCGACACCCAAATTGAACACCGAGGAATTATTAATATATATACTTATATATATATATATTAACTGTAAAAATTATTATTACTATATATATATACGAGAATATATATATACACCGTTTAAATATTTAAGGTTTTCACAAACCGACACCGACACCGAGATATATTTCACAAATTTTACGAACACCGACACCCCGACATTTTTGGGCCGAATCACCCCCACTAGCCCACGCAATTTCTTTCTTTTTCACTTAGGCCGAATCAACCCCCCCCCCCCCCCCCCCACAAGGCCACACGAGTTCCTACTTTTGTGTATGTTTCATTTTGGGTCGAATGTTTACTAAGCCCACTTGGCTTGTATTGTTATTTTTTTTCTTTTTGAATCCATGTCTCCTCTTCACAAGACACCAACCTACATCCCCCTCCATTGACTTTGTAACATACTACAATGAGCCACCATGGAGCCGTCGACCTTATGGACAAACGCAATACCCATTCCGAGTCATTAACCTTCGGATTGTATGTCCCATTTTCCCCAACACACTTACATCCCATGAGCCTAATTCCCACTTAGTTTAAACACCTAAATGGCCTAACCTATGCAAAAGGCACCTTGTTGTTTCCTTCCATTACAACTCGATTTGACAACACCATGGTAACTAGACAAAGATGTCGAGTAAGACATGACATTCTGAGGTGTGTTGTGTCCTTAGGAACCACGAACCACCCATGAACACCCTATATAAACCTCATTTAATGCTAGTATTCACACACTCTCAAACCTCATCAAACATTCTCACCACAAACACTCTAGAACGTCCATTGTATTGCTTCCGAGGAGGAACAAGGAGAAACGAGCTAAGGCTTGGATTGAACGAGTTGGAACAAGGTCACTTCACGAGGAGGATATCACTTTGGTTTGTTCTCGTTGCTCGTACACACGACCTCATCACCACCAATTCTTGGTGTTGTAAGTATTATTCACCCTTTTCGTTTCGTATGTTAATCTCATGCATATCACGAACACGCATACACGCGACACACATCCCTTTTACTCACAATGCACTAGTATATTGTGTTATGAAACGCCTCGACACCCTCAGTTATGGCCTCACCATTTTGTTTTTACACGTACGACCCCTTTATATTTTTCGACAACCTAAGATATCGACTCACCATTAATCAAATCAATTTAACATGCAAGTCATGCTCGGCCTTATGCTATGAAAACGAGACCTAAACTAAACCTTAGTCGAGTCTATCCTATTTTACAAACTAAATCTAGATTGGGCCAAAAATGGGCTAACGAGCCCATAAACATTTTCAAAAGAGTTTTCGGTTTGAAAACTTAAGGAAAGTCGAAATGTATAAGACTTTAGAAAACTAAATTTGAATAAGTTATAAGTTGTAAAAGTCATTTTTATTTGTACCAAAAGTTTGGTTTTCGAAAACTTCATCAAGGACTATTTTTGCAAAAACCTTGCGTAAGGGACCAAAATTGCCAAATCGGTCAAAGTTTTGGACTAAAATAAAAACAATTAACTTTTGATAAAACTTGAGGGTAGAAACTGTAATTACTCTAAAATCGAGGTGTATAGTGTAAAAAGTATAACAAGGACTAAAAATGAAATTGTTTTAACAAAAGGGCAAAAGATGTAACTTTTCTTAAAGTTAAAGGTACACCTTGACAATAGTATTTTAATAATTACTTTACAAATTTATTTTATATATATATATATATATATATATATATATATATATATATATATATATATATATACACACACACACATATATTATAGATTTAAAATAAATATACTTCATTACTAAAAATATTTAAAACAAATATTTTTATAACGTTATTATTATCACGGATAAATTAACACGTATTGATCACCGGTTCATATCAACGTTATAAATAACTATGTAAAGTTATTTTGGAAAAGATTAATACACTCGAACAAATATCACCGTACACATGACGTATCACATGTCATTTACTACACGAATCTAAGACACCGGTAACAATGTTTATAGGTCGCAAGTCGGAGGAATTTCATTGCTAGTCATAGCAATACACCATCACTTTTGAGCACCTTGGGATTACGCACCTTTCAGGTGAGTTCATGGTCCCACATTTTTAATTGTTTTTAAACCCCGTGGGGAGATACATGCTATAAATCGAACACAAGTATTTTTCTGTATGCTGTTATCACCTGATATTGCCTAAGTTGACACCTGTGCTACAAGTCCCTCATATCACGAACCTTAATCACTTGCGAGTGAGCGCGAATATAGTTGATAGATCTATTGGAATGGCAGCCCGCCTCTGTTAAGATGATCACTTGGCAGGAGGTGTGCTATATTCGAGGTATTATGGAAATTTGGCACATTTCCTGTCACCGAGGGCCCCTTTGTCATTTACATCCGCTATAGTGTAGATGATTGTTATTATCTTTATGATATGTCAAATCGATGTTAAGGCTTGCGTTTCATGAGGCTTAGGAGCAATATTACACCCGATTTAGTCAAGACCTGTCTATCTTGGCTTGTTTATTTTCAAATGCTTGACTTGTGTTCTCACCATTACTATTTAAACTACTATGGATTCACTCAACCTTTGTGTTGACTTTTTAAGCATGTTTATCTCAGGGAATTAGCAAGCATGGTGGCACGGAGCTGGCAAAGGGCACAGGACCTCCCTTTTGATTTCAATAATTATATCATTCTTTACAAACTCATCACCACTTTTGTGAAACACTTAACATTTTGGAAAAATTTTTGTAACTCTGAATATTTGAGTTTTCATGGAATGATATTGACAATCTTTTGAAATGTTTTCTATAAGTATGACTGTGTACTAAACTGTAATGACCCCGATTAGACTTCCGCTGCTTAATCAAATTTCGGGGTGTTACAGATTGGCATCAGAGCCATGGTTATAGAGAACCAAATGATTTTTCAAAACATTGGACTATAACCTCACCGGATTTTTTTTAAACAATCTATTTATCACCGAAGTGCCCTCCGTGCCAGCGCTTGCCAACGCTATGTTTTAAGGTTTGATTTTTAGCACCCATTGCATTTAACTCACTATGACACTATGATCACTGTGCATGTAGCATTATGTAGACTAAATGACTTATATTACTACTATTTTTGGGATTTTACAGTACCATGTCGCCCCCAGTTATTATTTTGTCCGACGGTGACGACGTCGTACCAGCATCATCCACTCACCCTACTATTGACTTATCTGATTATGACACCCGAGACACCCATGATTCTGACCATGACACCCAACCTGTATCACCTGCTATACCATCTCCTGTTCCATCTGGAGACCCATCTGCTGACACTGAGCCCTTTGAGGAGGGTGAGGTTGCTTCTACACCTGTTGATTCCTTTGCTATTCAGCCTCTCTTTCGTCCTGTTTGTGGACCCATGACACAGGGACAGTACCTTTATGATCAGTACCTGACATCTCAGCAGTTTCTTGCGGCTGATGATCGTCCTACACCACCTGCTAGTCACCACTCCGGTTCAGATGCTGATGACGAGTCTTCTGACTCCGATACTTCTAACACTGCTGCTTCTATCCCACCATCATCCCCGCCTGCACCGATTCGTCGGCGCAAGCGAGTGAGGATTCTTGAGCCCTATGAGCCTGAGCCTTTCGGAGAGTTGTTTCGATACCATGAGGGAGACTATACCCGCAAATGCACGGCTCGGAAACGAGTCTGCTTTTTGCCTGCTTCTACTGTTACACCACATGTACCTACACCTGTATCTACACCTGTACCTACACCTGTATCATCACCCATATCCGTACTACCACCTGTTTCTATGCCAGATTTGACACCTGTGGCATCACCAGCACCCCCACCATCACCTGTATCACCCCCACCTGAGCCACATCCTTACATGTTGCCTACTTACACCGCACCCCCTACCTTTGAGGTTTTACCACCCATGCCACCACCTACAGTTTTCTACTCTCAGACTACTACTATACCGATACCATCACCTGCTACATCACCTGTACCATCACCTGCTCCCACCGAGACACCCACCTCACCTGGCATTCATAGATTGGTTGATGCTCGTCGATGGTCGTTTTTGTTAGACTACATACGTAGATGGAGATTGGCTGAGGGATCGCCTAGGGCTGCTGAGCTTGGAGATGGCTCTTCAGCGGTGTTACCGATCACTGGAGAGCCGATACACTATACTATCCCTCTTTTGGCTGCTAGATTGGTTAGACATGAGGGTCGTCTTGATGAGCTGTTGAGTGTTATTGAGGATATATCCTTGGAGAGGATAGAGTGTATGCAGGAGGAGGTCACGAACCTCGTGGTACATAGGACAGCATTAGAGATGGTATTTGAGATGATGGGGACAGAGATCGAGGAGGCACAGGCTACCATCACTGAGTTTGGTCATCGACTAGATGTTCAGAGGCACGAGATTGATGATTTGAGAGCGATTGCGGCCATTACACAGGAGATGATGGAGCATCAGGCACCGGAGTTAGCTGCATCCAGTTCTACCATCCATGCACTTTCAGCTACTATTGAGGAGATTCAGGCCCGTGAGAGATCCAGAGATATGGAGATGTTGGGGATGATCAGGATCATCAGAGAGCTAGAGAGGAGATCAGGAGGCGCACTTGGACCTTCATAGATCTAAGACATGTTATTACTGACAGAGACATCTTAACTTGCCGCCTGTGGCATTAATAATTGTTGTATCTTGTTGTTTTGAAACAATGAATTCAAAAATTATTAAAACTTTATGTTGGTTACGATTGTAACGTATTGATATTGATTTATGATGTTCTAGTTGTCTGATCTTTCTTTTATTATGCTCCCATATTGAGATTCATTATAATTTCCATGTGTGTTGTTACATGTCGTGATGTTTATTTATGAATGATATGGTTTATGTTGATGTATGTATTTATGGTGTGGTTGTGATATGTACTTTGTGATGATCTCGACTATTATGAGTTGGATACACTATTTCTCTTGTTATTGATGTTTGGATTTGTACTTATGTACTTGCGATTTTATAGAGTTATGGCCCCAAGGAAAACCGCTACTGCTACCTCGTCACCTGCTATGACCCAGGCTGCTATCAGGAAGTTGGTTGCCGACAGTGTTGCTGCAGCTTTAGAAGAGCAAGCTGCTGCAATGGCACGAACTAGTAGCAATAACCGAGCCACTGCTGAAAGCGAGTCTGCTGCGACTCGGAAGTGCACCTATAAGGACTTCATTGCTTGTAAACCATCTCACTTCAAAGGAACTGAAGGAGTAACAGAGCTTGCTCGATGGTTTGAGCGAACTGAGACTGTGTTTGTAAGGAGCGGTTGTGCCGCGGAAAGCCGAGTCTCGTTTGCTACTGGAACATTGTTGGAAGGCGCGTTGTCTTGGTGGAATGCAACTGCTCAGAAGATAGGTGTGGAGGAGGCCTATCAGATTACCTGGGCTGATTTTAAGGAAAAGATGTTGAAGAAGTTCTGCCCTAGAGGCGAGATCAAGAAGTTAGAAGATGAGTTACACACGTTGGTTGTGAAAGTAAATGATCTCAGGGCTTACGACAGGAGATTTCAGGAGCTTGCCACACTTTGCCCTTCAAAGGTTCCCGATTTGGAAAAGTTGTTGGAAAGGTACATTGAAGGATTACCCAGGAGCATTGAGGGAAACGTCACCTCGTCTAAGCCTCAATCTTTGGATGAAGCAATGTCCATTGCCCAAAGACTGCTAGACCGGGAGGTTAAGCGTAACTCTGCTCAGGGAAACAACGATCACAAAAGGAAGTTTGATGATCGAGGGACAAACAACAACAACAACAACAATCACAACAACAACAACAACAACAACAGCAGCAACAACAACAGCCGAAACCCCAACCGTAACTATCACCATGACAGAAACACCCACCACAACCAACAGAACCAACGACAGGAAGCTGTCAGAGCTTATGTTGCTGCACCAGTTAAGGATGCTAGGTATGCTGGACCTCTTCCATTCTGTGACAAGTGTAAGATGCATTACAATGGACCCTGCTATGCTAAGTGCGGGAAGTGTTCAAGGGTTGGACATAAGACATAAGATTGCAAGGCTACAGGAGCTAACTTGCAACCCGTGGCTGTGGTATGCCATGCTTGTGGAGAGAAAGGATACTACATGCGTCAGTGCCCTAACAAGGATAACAATGCATGTGGGAGAGCATACGTGCTGGGAGATGGGAATGTCCAGCAAGATCCGAACGTAATCACGGGTACGTTCTTTCTAAACAACCGCCTCGTTAAGGTTTTATTTGATTCCGGAGCCGATCAAAGTTTCGTATCTATTTCACTTGCACCCCTGCTTAATATTACACCCACCCAACTAGACACCACATATGAGATTGAACTAGCCGATGGGAAGCTAGTGAGCACTAACACTATACTCCGAGGTTGCACCCTACGACTACTAGACACCCCATTTGTTATCGACCTTATGCCTATTAGACTCGGTAGTTTCGATGTCTTTGTAGGAATGGATTGGTTATCCGAGAACCGCGCTAAGATTATTTGTGACGAAAAGGTCGTTCACATCCCACTGAATAACGAAACCCTGATTGTTCGCGGAGAACGAAGTAAGACACGTTTGAGCGTCATTTCTTGCATCAAGGTTGTGAAGTACATCGAACAAGGATGTCAAGTCTTTTTGGCTCAAGTCACCGAGAAAAAGTCGGAAGAGAAGCGACTCGAGGATGTGCCAGTAGTCAGGGACTTTCCAGAAGTTTTCCCTGAGGACTTGCCTGGCCTTCCACCGACTCGTCAAGTGGAATTTCAAATTGACTTGATGCCAGGAGCAGCACCCGTAGCACGAGCACCCTATAGGCTTGCACCGTCGGAAATGAAGGAGTTATTCGGACAATTAGAGGAATTGTCGGATAAAGGATTTATTCGCCCTAGTTCATCACCGTGGGGAGCCCCGGTGTTGTTTGTAAAGAAGAAGGATGGAACCTTCAGGATGTGTATCGATTATCGTGAGTTGAACAAACTTACGGTGAAGAATCGATATCCGTTGCCAAGGATTGACGATTTGTTTGATCAACTACAAGGATCGAGTGTCTACTCGAAGATTGATTTGAGATCGGGGTATCACCAACTGAGAGTTAGGGAAGAAGACATCCCTAAGACAGCTTTCAGGACAAGATATGGTCACTACGAATTCCAAGTAATGTCGTTCGGTCTAACAAATGCACCCGCTGTATTTATGGACTTAATGAACCGAGTGTGCAAACCCTATTTGGATAAGTTTGTGATTGTATTCATCGATGATATCCTTATTTATTCACGTAATAAGGAAGAGCCGCAGAACACTTGAAGGCTATACTAACACTGCTCAGAGAAGAGAAATTATACGCCAAATTTTCCAAGTGTGATTTTTGGATTGAGAAGGTACAATTTCTTGGGCATGTTATTGACAGTAAAGGTATTCATGTTGATCCCGCCAAGATCGAAGCTGTTAAAAATTGGGCGTCACCTACGAGTCCTACCAAGATACGCCAATTTTTATGTCTTGCCGGATACTACCGGAGATTTATTGAAGGTTTCTCAAGGATTGCTAATCCTTTGACTGAGTTAACACAGAAGAAGAAGAAGTTTGAATGGGGAGATGAGCAAGAATCGGCATTTCAGTTCTTGAAGCAGAAGCTTTGTGAAGCACCGATATTAGCACTACCCGAAGGAAGTGAGGACTTCGTGGTATATTGTGACGCATCAATCCAAGGTTTGGGTGCCGTATTGATGCAAAGGCTTAAAGTGATCGCTTACGCTTCTAGACAACTTAAACCCCACGAGGAGAACTACACTACTCATGATCTAGAATTAGGAGCGGTGGTATTCGCTCTGAAGATCTGGAGACACTACTTATATGGAACCAAGTGTACGGTTTTCACCGATCACAAGAGTCTTCAGCACATTTTAGATCAAAAGGAGTTGAACATGAGACAACGTCGATGGCTAGAGTTGCTAAGTGACTATGATTGTGAGATCCGTTATCACCCGGGGAAGGCAAACGTTGTAGCAGATGCCTTGAGTCGAAAGGAACGACTTAGACCCCTTAGAGTTAGGTCATTGGGTATGACAATTAGATTACCACTGTCGTCTCAAATTCTTGAAGTTCAAGCTGAAGCCCTTAAGGAAGAGAATAGGCCGCACGAGAAGATTTACGGCATACCAGAAAGCACGAATGGATTTGTCAAGAAACCAGATGGAAGACTGTGTTTCAAGGACAGAAGTTGGATTCCATTGTATGGAGGAATACGAGACCTCATCATGCACGAGTCTCATAAGTCTAAATATTCCATTCATCCTGGTTCGGACAAGATGTATCAAGATTTAAAGAAGTTGTATTGGTGGCCAAACATGAAAGCTGACATTGCAGAGTATGTCGGTAAGTGTTTGACCTGCTCAAGAGTAAAGGCTGAACATCAAAAACCATCCGGTCTTTTGATTCAACCCGAGCTACCAATGTGGAAATGGGAAAGGATTACAATGGATTTCATTACAAAATTACCCAAGACATCGAGTGGGTTGGACACAATTTGGGTTATTGTCGATCATCTCACGAAGTCAGCACACTTTTTACCAATCAAAGAGACTGATGATATGGATGTTCTTGCACGTTTGTACCTTAAGGAGATAGTTTCCCGGCATGGAGTGCCGATTTCTATTATCTCCGACCGAGACAGCCGTTTCACGTCTAACTTTTGGCGATCTTTACAGAAATCCTTGGGAACTAAGTTAGATATGAGTACAGCTTACCATCCACAGACTGATGGTCAAAGTGAAAGGACTATACAAACCCTGGAAGACATGCTTAGGGCATGTGTGATTGATTTTGGAAAAGGCTGGGATAAACACCTACCGTTAGCAGAGTTTTCATATAACAACAGTTATCACGCTAGCATCAAGGCTGCACCGTTTGAAGCACTTTATGGAAGGAAGTGTAGATCACCAGTTTGTTGGGCTGAGATTGGAGATGTACAACTCTCAGGTCCCGAGTTGGTCCTTGAAACCACTGAGAAAATAGTGAAGATTAGGCAACGATTACAAGCCGCTAGGGATCGGCAAAAGAGTTATGCCGATGTGCGAAGGAAACCAATAGAGTTTCAAGTTGGAGACAAGGTCATGCTTAAGGTATCGCCTTGGAAAGGAATGATTAGGTTTGGAAAATGGGGAAAGTTAAACCCAAGATACGTTGGACCCTTCGAGATCATTGAAAGGATCGGTCCCGTGGCATACAAACTAGAATTACCTGAGGAACTCAGTAGAGTACACAACACCTTCCACGTTTCAAATTTGAAAAAGTGTTTATCGGATGAAACACTTGTGATTCCACTGAAAGAGATCAGAATCGATGATAAATTGAACTTTATTGAGGAACCTGTTGAGATTATGGACAGGGAGGTCAAACGACTTAAGCATAGTCGCATTCCCATTGTTAAGGTCAGATGGAACTCTAAGAGAGGACCCGAGTACACATGGGAGCGCGAGGATCAAATGCGTGCCAAATACCCACAACTATTTGATGAGACAACCCCGAGCACCGATTCAACTTTGGATTCCGGGACGAATCCAATCTAACGGGTAGGTACTGTAATACACCGTAAAATCCCAGGTCATTTATTAATGCTAATTATCGACATTATTCTGAAACTAAGCCATTTTTGCGGGCTAATTTGAAATTTTTACATAAGACACTGTTTGTTTGAGCACCCGAATGTTTTGATCACCGTTTGTTTGACACCCGATTATGTTTTGTCACCCGATATCACCCGAATGTCACTCTTGGATGTCACCCAACGAGGTTAACACCGGTAACTCCACTTGCGACCCGACACCCACATTGAACACCGAGGAATTATTAATATATATACTTATATATATATATTAACTGTAAAAATTATTATTACTATATATATACGAGAATATATATATATACACCGTTTAAATATTTAAGGTTTTCACAAACCGACACCGACACCGAGATATATTTCACAAATTTTACGAACACCGACACCCCGACATTTTTGGGCCGAATCACCCCCACTAGCCCACGCTATTTCTTTCTTTTTCACTTGGGACGAATCAACCCCCCCCCCCACAAGGCCACACGAGTTCCTACTTTTGTGTATGTTTCATTTTGGGCCGAATGTTTGCTAAGCCCACTTGGCTTGTATTGTTATTTTTTTTCTTTTTTTTCTTTGCGTAGCGTATCACTCGAAACAGAAGCAAACCACCTTGCCACCTAAAATACTACACGTTTCTTTTTGAATCCATGTCTCCTCTTCACAAGACACCAACCTACACCCCCCTCCATTGACATTGTAACACACTACAATGAGCCACCATGGAGCCGTCGACCTTATGGACAAACGCGATACCCACTCCGAGTCATTAACCTTCGGATTGTATGTCCCATTTTCCCCAACACACTTACATCCCATGAGCCTAATTACCACTTAGTTTAAACACCTAAATGGCCTAACCTATGCAAAAGGCACCTTGTTGTTTCCTTCCATTACAACTCGATTTGACAACACCATGGTAACTAGACAAAGATGTCGAGTAAGACATGACATTTTGAGGTTTGTTGTGTCCTTAGGAACCACGAACCACCCATGAACACCCTATATAAACCTCATTAAATGCTAGTATTCACACACTCTCAAACCTCATCAAACATTCTCACCACAAACACTCTAGAACGTCCATTGTATTGCTGCCGAGGAGGAACAAGGAGAAATGAGCTAAGGCTTGGATTGAACGAGTTGGAACAAGGTCACTTCACGAGGAGGATATCACTTTGGTTTGTTCTCATTGCTCGTACACACGACCTCATCACCACCAATTCTTGGTGTTGTAAGTATTATTCACCCTTTTCGTTTCGTATGTTAATCTCATGCATATCACGAACACGAATACACGCGACACACATCCCTTTTACTCACAATGCACTAGTATATTGTGTTATGAAACGCCTCGACACCCTCAGTTATGGCCTCACCATTTTGTTTTTACACGTACGACCCCTTTATATTTTTCGACAACCTAAGATATCGACTCACCATTAATCAAATCAACTTAACATGCAAGTCATGCTCGGCCTTATGCTATGAAAACGAGACCTAAACTAAACCTTAGTCGAGTCTATCCTATTTTACAAACTAAATCTAGATTGGGCCAAAAATGGGCTAACGAGCCCATAAACATTTTCAAAAGAGTTTTCGGTTTGAAAACATAAGGAAAGTCGAAATGTATAAGACTTTAGAAAACTAAATTTGAATAAGTTATAAGTTGTAAAAGTCATTTTTATTTGTACCAAAAGTTTGGTTTTCGAAAACTTCATCAAGGACTATTTTTGCAAAAACCTTGCGTAAGGGACCAAAATTGCCAAATCGGTCAAAGTTTCGGACTAAAATAAAAACAGTTAACTTTTGATAAAACTTGAGGGTAGAAACTGTAATTACTCTAAAATCGAGGTGTATAGTGTAAAAAGTATAACAAGGACTAAAAATGAAATTGTTTTAACAAAAGGGCAAAAGATGTAACTTTTCTTAAAGTTAAAGGTACACCTTGACAATAGTATTTTAATAATTACTTTACAAATTTATTTATATATATATATATATATATATATATATATATATATATATATATATATATATATATATATATACACACATATATTATAGATTTAAAATAAATATACTTCATTACTAAAAATATTTAAAACAAATATTTTTATAACGTTATTATTATCACGGATAAATTAACACGTATTGATCACCGGTTCATATCAACGTTATAAATAACTATGTAAAGTTATTTTGGAAAAGATTAATACACCCGAACAAATATCACCGTACACATGACGTATCACATGTCATTTACTACACGAATCTAAGACACCGGTAACAATGTTTATAGGTCGCAAGTCGGAGGAATTTCATTGCTAGTCATAGCAATACACCATCACTTTTGAGCACCTTGTGATTACACACCTTTCAGGTGAGTTCATGGTCCCACATTTTTAATTGTTTTTAAACCCCGTGGGGAGATACATGTTATAAATCGAACACAAGTATTTTTCTGTATGCTGTTATCACCTGATATTGCCTAAGTTGACACCTGTGCTACAAGTCCCTCATATCACGAACCTTAATCACTTGCGAGTGAGCACGAATATAGTTGATAGATCTATTGGAATGGCAGCCCACCTCTGTCAAGGTGATCACTATGCAGGAGGTGTGCTATATTCGAGGTATTATGGAAATTTGGCACATTTCCTGTCACCGAGGGCCCCTTTGTCATTTACATCCGCTGTGGTGTAGATGATTGTTATTATCTTTATGATATGTCAAATCGATGTTATGGCTTGCGTTTCGTGAGGCTTAGGAGCAATATTACACCCGATTTAGTCAAGACCTGTCTATCTTGGCTTGTTTATTTTCAAATGCTTGACTTGTGTTCTCACCATTACTATTTAAACTACTATGGATTCACTCAACCTTTGTGTTGACTTTTTAAGCATGTTTATCTCAGGGAATTAGCAAGCATGGTGGCACGGAGCTGGCAAAGGGCACAGGACCTCCCTTTTGATTTCAATAATTATATCATTCTTTACAAACTCATCACCACTTTTGTGAAACACTTAACATTTTGGAAAAATGTTTGTAACTCTGAATATTTGAGTTTTCATGGAATGATATTGACAATCTTTTGAATTGTTTTCTATAAGTATGACTGTGTACTAAACTGTAATGACCCTGATTAGACTTCCGCTGCTTAATCAAATTTCGGGGTGTTACATAAACTGTTTTGAAAACTTGATGGATTTTAAACTCTTTACCAAAAGCCATCACTTCTGGAGTAGCCAGGTGTGAGAACTGTGGTACACCTGATAACCGTGTGATTTTGAGCAAACCACCAGCTGTCAACGGATTTGATTAGTCTTTACCAAAAGTCGTTTGCTTCTGGACTAGCCAACTCTTGATGGAATAGTCAACATCTTGGTTAGCTGATTACCAATTATGGATTTTCCACTGCCTTTACCACAAGCCATAATCTTGCGGGCTAGCCAACTCATTCGCTTTTTAGGATATGGCGAGTTGAGGTACCATACAATTTTTGGCAAATTGCAAGCCATAAACGGATTTGATATATCTTTACCAAGAGCCGTTTGCTCCTGTATTAGCCAATCGTTTAGTCGTTTAGACATGACGGACTGATAACCACAAAAAATTTTGAAGCACCAGTGAAAAAAAATTTTAATTTTTTTTTTGAAATTTTGGCCAAAACGGGGGTACTAGATAGTAAAATGTGATAAAATTCGCTAGAATAGCGAAATACCCCCCCCCCCCCCCCCCCACACTTAGAATGAATATTGTCCTCAATATTCAAAGTCCCGGCTATTATGCCGAAATTTTGAACGTAAAAGGGCAACATTACAAGCTAAGCGTGGAAAACACCATTTTGTTTTTCACTTCATTTGTAACCACAGTGGGGTAACTCCCCCACATTTAGGGTGAAAACCCTAAGTACATGCTACTGTTTTTGTTTACCGAGTCGCTAGCTTGACTCGACCCCGAATTTATTTGTCCTTGGGGAAGCATGATGTGGAAGAAACAATCTCAATCGGACTTTCATTCAAGATGTTTGGACAAACATTTGAAGCACGTGAAAGTTCCGCACCGATGAGATAAGTATCCGGCTCAAGATAATGATACATGAAAATGCCGGGGTCAAATATAGTGTCTTCATTCCCGAAGGAGTGAAGAAGAGAAGAAGTCACCTTATAGGTGAAGAAAAGGAAGAAAACCATGATGAAAATCATAATTTGATCTTCTTCCTCGAGAGGAGGCTCATTAGCCTGAGTTTGGATTTCAAAGGTTAAGCTCGTAAACAACCCGGGAGGGTGGGTGGGAATTTGCAAATTCTCATGATTGAGTGCATCTCCCCCCGGGCTATCAAACTCATGACATGATGAGTGAGTTCACAGGAGAACTCCTCATGAAGAGAATTATTCACAAGATGTGAATTTGTGAATTCATGTTCCAGAATAGACTCATCACAATCCTCATTCTGAATATCAAAGAGTGGGTTATCAGAAATCAAAATGAATTCAGATTCGAATTCAAATAGAGGATTGGTGAGAGTAGTATTGAATGTTTCGGGAACAAAGTGATTATTATTCTCTATTGGACTGCTGGGATAAGAAGTGAGTGGTGGATCATGATATAGGAGACTTTCAATTTCTCCCAGATCGGCTTCGAAGTCAAGGAGACCATCATCACTTTCCAATGAAAGTGGATTGATGTGAGTAAGTTCATCGGCAAACTCCTCAAGAAGAGGATCAGCATCAGAATGTGGAATTGATGCCTCAATATACTCAATGTCTCCATGAGATGTACAATCATCATTAAAATCTGAGAAAGTCTCAAAATGATCATTTGAACACTCAAGAGGGGAAGGTAAATCACACACATGATCAAAAGTTCCCTGTGACTCTCCTGGGATTGGGACAAGGATCTCAACACTAGACTTTATTAATTCGTCCGATTCCTTATCAGGAACAGTGCTAAGATGCTCATCCCCCATGTTCAGAGAGTGAGTGTGAACTTCGGGTGTGATAACAGTTGTTTGAGATGGAATCTCAACTGCAGGGATATCCACTGATGAACTTAATGAAGTTTTATAAAATTGAATGATATTAAGGGTATCTTCATTGTCACACCCCCAATTTACCTGACTTGCTGCGGAATGGAATACCTGGGGGTGTCTGTCATAGCACCACAGTTACAGTTACATTGAACGACCTAAAGTGTCGTTTGGAAAATACTGCATTTGATCATTGGAATAATTCAGAGTTTACAAAATGAGGTCCCCAAAATGTGTTGCAAGTTTATGAAAAACAAGTCATACTAGATCAAACGTTTACATAAGTGCATGAAATAATGA
Organism: Artemisia argyi; assembly: GCA_030686995.1. Classification (NCBI taxonomy): domain Eukaryota; kingdom Viridiplantae; phylum Streptophyta; class Magnoliopsida; order Asterales; family Asteraceae; genus Artemisia; species Artemisia argyi. The sequence goes on along the minus strand of CM060690.1, from coordinate 51,324,571 downwards.
TGAGACGCGTCGACTCCGCGACTCCATGAAGGTCCAAATGCATGTCACATGAGCTACTTTAATAACCTGAAATACATTGCTAAAACGTCAACACGAATGTTGGTGAATTCCATAGGTTTGTAAAATGTACTGATGTACGGCCACCACAAGTATAATGCAAGATAAAAATCTCGTGAAAATTATACAATAGCCTTAAGCTCATGACACCGAAGCTATGACTGATGAAATTCTATGCCCCTCCCGAATGTTCTGCCGAAACATTCAAATGTAAAAGACATGACATGCATCCGCTTACTGTTGGTATCCACTACCACGGATGGAGGCGTCACCCTCGATAGATCTATCCACTCACTCTCGCTTAACGGTAAATTAACGGTTCATGATGTTACAGGGGACTTAGCACTTGGCAAGGTAACTTAAGCTATGTACATGTTTGAATACTTGGGCTCGTACTGAAATAATTGATGCAATGTATTCCCCCCGTGGGATTTGAAATCAAAATATTGTATTGAAAACGGGGCTATGAAAACTCACCTTAACTGATGAAACCGTGATGAAATGAAATGAACACCAATGAACAATTTGCTGTCGTAACCCAATATGATGGTACCATGAACATGTACTGAGCTGAAAAACAAGGCGCGCATACTAGCCGCAACCTAATATGAATGATGTACGATCTACTTTAGATCATGAAATGATGTTATGAATGTCCATGCACATGTTTACTATACCACTCTACTCTTTGAAAAACACTTGTTGTTACCAAAAGTATATATTCCAAGACTTAGGAAAATATTGCTATTAGAAAAATAAACTAGTTGTAATATATATACTTATATATATATCGTATGTACCAATGTTTGTGTTGAAATCCTCGGTTTGAAATCCTTGAAATAACGCCTTGTACTAATGAAAATATACTTGTAATCACTAATGCATCATTAGTTATGAAATTGGGTACTTGATTAATATTTCTAGAAAATCTAGAATTTAGTACGTAGAAGTATTATTACTTCTAGTGGTGACAAAACGGTCTCATAAAACTAGTCGTGAAATAGTGAATATTAGGAGTTAGGAAAGAAGCTCAGTAGTTTTGAGAATATTTTCACCATATCTAAAAAGTCACAGAAGTGAAGTTTGTCCATACAAGTCTCGATCATAAAGATAATTAGCCGTCAAGTGAGGTGTTTGGGCTGTTTTGGCAGATTCTGGGCAGTTTTCGGGAAACTTTGGGAGTCCATAAGTTGTTCGTTATAAATCCTTTTGACAAACGGCTGGATGTTTTGAAAACTAGGCTGGGTGAGCTAACTTTTTGTCAATGATGTAAATTTTCCAGAAATGAGTTTATCAATGAGTAAATTGGCTCTCAACATGATGTCTTACAAAAACTGTTTCTACACTTAGCATTATTTTGCTAAAAAGCTGATGGAATAAATAAAGTTTCGCCGATTTTGAAACGTGTATATCTTGGTCGTTATAAGTCCGTTTTACTTGTTCTTTATATCCACGGTTACGTCTTAGTATGTAGTAATATATTTTGGAAAGCTTGACCCCTCCGGGTTACGTCTAAAGTCTCTTTTTGTCCAATGAAAAACGTCCAACAGCAAACAAATTTTCAGAAAATACTTTTCGTCAACAATCTTGCAAAAGTCATAACTTCTTCATTATAAACTCGTTTTAATCCATTCTTTCGCCTACGGCTTCGTTTTTGAAAGTATTTTCTAAATCTTTAGCCCAAAGTTACCCGGAATTCCCTGATTTTTCTGGATTTACAAAAATGGGACAGCATGTATATATACTTGTTAGAAATCCATTTTTCATGTCCAAAACTAGTTTCTACTCCAACCAAATCTCTTGTAAACTTCACAAAGCTAATCTAATCCTACCATACACCTTCTTAGGGTGCCATGGACTCCTAACCAAGTTATTAGAGCAAGGGGATTCATAACCAAAAAGTTAGGGTTTGTATGTTTGTTTTTAGCCAAAATAAAGTGTGGTATAGCTACTTGTACATGGTTTTTAGCATGATACTTATGTAATACATGTAAAAATAGGATGATCCATGAAAAAATAAAGATGAAAACTTACTTGACAAAATGAGATGATTATTGGATGATTATGCTTGATGTTCTTGTGTTTTTGTTGCTTGATTCTTGATTAGGCTTGTAAAAGGAACAACTTTGGTGCTTTAGCTTTTGAAAAACCATGGATGGATCATATGGTTTGGTTTTGGTCGTGGGTTGAAGAAAGAAAAAGGGAAGGATGAAACCTTTTTGTTCTTGAACTTTTCATGTTATGATTTGTGATTTTTGGTTAAGTATTGTTTTTGGAGGTTTATTAGTATTATAAAAGAAATCAATGCACATGGTTAAAGGGTGTGGTCTTGGGCCGGTTTTGGGTGTGAAAAGGAGTAGCCAAAACGGTTTTGATCACTTAGAAAATATAGTGTAGCGTTAAGTGTTATTACGCGTTATTCGTTAAAATCGGGTACCGGGTTTAATAGCAATAAACGTTCACGAAGTTAACCGGGATGAAATAAAGTCATAATAATGATAAAAACATATTAAAAATATGTTGGGTACATTTACTGAGTGATCGGGTGATTATTGTTTAGTTTTCACGAAAACCGTCGTTATATTTATACGCGTACGTTATAAATAAAATAAATTTCCAAAATACTGGGTAACTGAATGTTATAACTTTTATGATGTTAAAATGGATATAAAAATATGTCGGGACCATTGTGTGAATATTTAGATATATTCGTCGTGTATAAACCGGGTGTTAACGTTTATTTAGAAATCGTAATACGTAAAACGTTAAATATACTGAATATAGTAATTTGAAAATCCTAAGAGTGGTATAACATGTAAATGACCTACTGATGATATGCAGACTATCTCCAGTCCGTATGCAGTGTTCTTAACACTAATGAAATGAATTCGCACCTAACCCAATCCGGTTACGCGAATTTGAATATCCGTAAACTAAATTTACGATGAAATGTGTAATGCACGTGAATGATGAAATCTTTTCCCGCAATGAATAGTGTTCCGTGAATAGTAAAATTTTTGAATGCTTCTCTGAATGTCAAACTGACACCAAAAATGATGAATAGTAAACTGATGAATAGTGTTTTGATGAATAGTGTTTTTCCAAAGTTCGGGAAATGACCTGAAATGATCTGAAATGGTGAGTTGTGACATTCATCATCACTGTCATCAGGAATAAAACGGAACCGAGTGCTAGATTTGGCTGCTTTTTCTTTTGCAATTGATTCCTTAATAGATTTTTCATAGGCATCTTGGGAATTTATTCTAGCAGCCTGCTCTTCAGCTAGCAATTCTTCCATGGACTTTTGATGAGTATGTCTTTGGGCAAAATCTTTAACTAAACCCTTAAGCTCATCAACGATTTTCATCATATTTTGCATTTCTGGAAGAAGTGCTTGATTCATTTGGTACTGTGGAGGTTGGTCATATTAGGGTGTGTCAAAATTGTCACAAGGATATGGATTCCCTAATTGACAATCTGATCTGAAGTGTGGACCTCCACAGTAATCACAACAGTAAAACTATTGAGGCTGTGAGTCGTATGTGCTAGAGTCATAATCGTTATCGGGAAACTGCTCATAGACAAGCGTGTTTCCCGACTGACAATCAGAGTTGTAGTGTGAACCACCACAGTACTCACAACAGTAAAACTGCTGAGAATCATGGTGTGGTAGCTGGTGGAATAAATCAGTCGTGTCATGGTAGGAATAGGGATCTTGGTTATAGACAGACCCGTTTCCTGACTCTACCATGCCACAACCGGGGCAATTACCACCATTATAAGAACTACCACACCACTGGCAAACCAGAAAGTGTGGATGAGACATAGAAAGAATCAAAAGGTTTGGGAGGGGTAGGAATGAAGAATCAAAAGGGTAGGAGGATAAAGATGAATATTTTTGGGTTTTTGGAAAGACATTTTGTACAAATAGAAAAGAAAATGTTTTTGTGTTCGTTGAAAACTGATTTTAAAATGTTTTCAGGAACGGTTTTGTTTTGATAATAAGAAAATATGAACAAAGGATGGATAAATGTACAATGGAACGAATTCCAAAATTACTAATCAGAAAAACCGTTTAGAAAACGCACACAACCTCCCCGACAGCGGCGCCAAAAATTGATTAGTTCTGAACGGTCAACTAAGTTTACCAGGTGATGGTCAACCAAGTCAAACGTCTAAAACCAATTCTCCACGGAAGTATAGGGTTTCCCCGGGTCGTTATGTCCCGACGAGGTGTGGATGGTTATCAAACGGATCTGTGATCGGGTGAATTTGGATGGAAAAGGGGTTTGTGATTTATTACACTACTGAATTGTACAATGAAATAGCTTAAACAAGCTATATGAATAAGACGGTGAAATCAGAAAAACCAGAAACGTTTAAAATCTAAAAACGCGTACGTTTACGTTTTAAATAACGCGAACGTACAAAATAAAACGTGAAAAGTGAAATCTGAAAACCCACAGGGGGAGAAAATGACTTTTTTACAAACTAAAAGATAAAAGAAAATTTTTAGAAAAAGAAAATAAATTTTTACACTATTTAATTATTTAATATTAACTAAATACTATTTAATACTTATTATTAATATTTAAATAACTTAAATGCAATATAATATTAATTAAATACTAAAAAAGTAAAAATTAACTTTCTAAAATTATAAAATAACTAAAAATAAGTTTTAAAACTAAAAATATGTATTTTTGTCTTTTTGTGATTTTCTATTAATTAATTACTAATTAAATATTAATTACCTAATTAAACTAATTTAAATTATAAAAAATAGCAAATAAACAGTAAAAATTATAAGAAAATTCCTAAAATTATTTTACATTATATAAAAGCTAGGAAAAATACAAAAACTAGGTCTTTCTTAATAAAAACTAATTATGCTATTTAAAATTTAATTATTAATTAATAACTAATAAAACTAATATTAATTCTAATAAATACTAAATGACAAAATAAAAATCTGAAAATTTTACTAAAATTACTTTACTATAAAAGGAGTTTAAGAAAAATATAAAAAAGCTAAGTGCTTAACAAAAATTTAAAAATGAAAATTGAAATTTAAATTACATTAAATAGAAACTATCACTTAAAATTAAATTGATTTTTTCTGGGTTTTTCTTTTAAAAAACTATTTTAGACCTAAAAACAAACACTTTTTGTGAAAACAACTTTTTTGTAGCTTAACAATAAGCACTGTGGAAGCTTATTAGCTCCACAGTTGACTTTTATTGACCAAAAAAGGAAATAGGCTCAAATGAGCTTAAGTGGGACCCACTATGGATGATTCAGATCCAAATAACTTATTTGGACATGATTAAGCTGGAAAAGGCCAAAGGGATCCACAGAATAAGCTAATAAGCACAATTATAAGAACTTTGAAACTTATGTGAACAGTGAAATGGGACAGGGTTGAGGTGTGGTTCCAGGTGGGGTCCACTAGGATTGAGGTCAAAGTAAAGGTCAAAACCTGAAGATAGGTAGGAGGGGGATTGAAGGAAACAAAGAGGTGGGGCTGTGAACCACTGTGGTGGCCAGAAACCACCACCAAAGTGGTGGTGATGGTGACTGTATAGCTGGAGCAGGGGATGCACCTCCCCTGCAGGTGTGTTTGGGTGTAGGTGGGACCCAAAAATAAAATCCTAAAAATACAAGCTCTATGGGATTACAAAGATGAGCTGATGGACTACAATTCCAAAAAGGCACAAGGGTTGATTCCAAACAGAGAATTCAAAACAAATCCTTGAAAAATTGAGATTTTCAGCTAAAGTGCAATTTGACTTTTCTTATGAACTAGCTATTTTGACTTTTTTGAACTTTCAAAGCTTCTAATTGATTAATGCATGTTTATTAAACCTAATGGAAGCTAGATCAAACAATCTAATCTGATTCTTCATTGAAATCAAAGGTTTTGAATACCAAAATTCCAACAGATGGGCTGTTGGGGTGAGTGAGGGTGATTTTGACTTTATTGAAGTAAACCTATCACTTTTTATGCTTGGTTAGTCCTAGTAATACCTAATGTGACTAAGAGAAACTACAAACAACACTGAGATCACCCTGGTGTACCCTGAACAAACATAAGCCAAACACCCCTTTATGTATCACTGTCTTGTGATTTTCAAGACAACAATCTGTTTCAAACCATGATTCTGGATCCTAAGGCTACAATATAGTAGAATAGGCTTAAAGAAACTCAATAATAATGACAATAATAACAAAACACTAACAAACTTGATTATGCTAAAAATTTTAGTGAAATGAAAAAATATTAGCAACTATAAATCCAATGAGCAAACAAGCAATTTTAAACCATAATCTCACTTAATAACAACAAATGAACATCAAAACACAGAGATTTAAGCAGTTAAATGAATTGAACAAGAAAATGCCAAAATAAACACCAAATGCTTACAACATGGGATCCAAGTGAGAATTGTGAACCAGGAACACAAGTACATGTCCTATATGCTCCCCTGAGCACTAAACCATTTAACTAATCTAAAACTACTGCGAACTAACTAACTACTTTTCTTCTTCTCTTTTTTCTTGATTTATATGGGTCCTTGGGGCTTCTTTGGACTTTCCCACATCTAATTGAAGCCATTGGGTGAGTTGAAATGATCATGGCCGTTGAAACCATTTTTGGCGGGAAAGCTCATTTTGGCAGTTAGGGGTTGCGTGAGGGTTTTGTGAATAATAAATGTGGTTTGGAGGGTAGTGGTGAGGTGGAGGGACAAAGGATGGGCTTGGCTGATGTGGCAGAGTGGGGATGGAGTGTAGCAGTGGTGAACCAGGCAAGTTGGGAGGGGTGGAGGTCGTGTTTGACCTTGGTTTGACCCTGGGATGGAGTAATAATACGGGGTGGGGTTGTTTTTATATTTTTGGAGTGGGCTTGGGTAGTGGGCTGGTGAGGGTGTTATGGATCAGGGTGGGCTTTGTTTTGGGTTTGGTATGGATTTGTAAATAATAAAAAGGGATCCGTTTGGTATATCTAAAATCACAAGGACTATTTTTGTTATTTCTGAATTTGGAGGGGATGCAAATGGAACTTTCCAAAATATATTATGAGGACCAAAATTGCCAATCACCAATATCCAAGAACCATTTTTGCATTTTTCTAAAATTTAAAATCCGGGGATCATTTTTGCTAATTTTTAAACTTGGGGGACTAAACATGTAATTTTCTCAAAATTTTCATCCAGGGATTAAAAGTGACACATGTGAATTCCCAAAGATCAAAATTGATTTTTCTTTCAAAAATATCCCACCAGGGACCAATCCTGCCAAAGTTTGAAACTCCAGGGACTAATTTTGTAATTTTCCAAAACTTTTCCAATTTTTCACCAAAGGACTAAATATGACAACTTATGATTTCAAAAGGACCTTTGGTGACTTTTCTTTTACAATATGTGCTCAGGGACTATTTTTGCCAATTTTTGAAAGTTGGGGGACTGAAACTGCCAATTTTGCAAACTTTGTATGTTTTTCATCTGTTTTTACTCTTTTTGAATCTAAAACATATAAAACATGATTTTGAAATATTTTCAGTATTTTTATGCATTTCTGAGTGTTTTTTTATGTTTTGCAGTTCAGATTTGACCAAAAATGATGAGTGTTTGAGCACTCATCACTAAGCATATATTGTTGCTAAGTTTATTACTAATTTTCATGACGTATAGGCCACCTTTTCTAATTCCTTTGGCAATTACCTTTCCATCCTTAATAATCTCACTATCGTCTTTTGAAAAGATTACCTTGCACTCATTATCACATATTTGACTAATAGTAAGTAAATTAAAACCTAAGTTATCTACATGTTCAACATTAGTTATAGTAAGAGAGTTATGAGTGATCGTACCTTTGCCGATGATATTGCCTTTGAGTTTACTACCAAACGTGACATTACCTCCACTACAAGAATGATACGATAAGAATAGCTTGCGATTACCCGTCATGTGATTTGTGCATCCACTATCTTTAATCCATTCGTCGAGCTCCAAGTCAATTCCCAAGCATATCTCTTTTGAAGATCCAGCCATGAGACAAGTTTCGTTCTTACCATCATCATCACTATCACTCCAAGCACCGCTTACATATGCCCTTTGGTTCTTGTCCTTTGCTTGGTGTGGACAATCTCCAACTAAGTGTCTTGTATCACCACATCCAAAACATCTTTTCTCGCCCTTGCTATATCATCTTCACTAACTTTCTGATGTGTTTTCTTTTCTTCTCATGGTTGTCTCATGAACCTTCCTCTTTGCTTAAAAAATTTCTTGAAATCTCTAACTGCCATAGCATACTCTTCGTCTTCACTTTCTGAGCTTGAATCCTCATCATCACTTAGCTCCTTTTTAGCTTTCCAATCAAGTGATCTTCTTTCCACATTGCTTTTGACAATCTCAGAATCATTTTTGATGATTAACTCATGGACCTTTAAGTTGCCAATGAGCTCATCTAATGACATAGATGCCAAATCTTTGGATTCTTCAATCGCCGTGACCTTTGCTCTCCACTTTGGATGTAAAGCCCTGAGAAATTTCCTAACACAACTTTTGACAGAAATACCTTCATCGAGTGCTTTTAAACTCGTGATAATGGTGTTAAATCTAGCAAATGCATTATCTATAGATTTGTCTTCAGGAATGACGAATTGTTCATATTGTTGGACCAAAAGATCGATCTTGTTATCTTTGACTTGATTATTACCTTGATGAGTGACTAACAAAGTTTTCCAAATATCTTTAGCCGTATTACACATGAAAATTCTTTGAAATTCAGTTTTAGGTAAAGCATTGTAAATTACCATTTTTGCTTAATCATTTTTAGCTAGTTTTTTTTTTTTTTTTTTTTTAAAGATTTTCACTTTGTTTATCATAAGAAACAATTTCATTTTGTTTAGTTACCGGGTTAAATTCAATATGCTCAAAGTCACCCATGGTAATACCATGCCAAAGATCAAGATCTTTTGATTTCACATACGTTTCGAATCGAGTTTTCCAATAAATAAAACTATCAGTCTTAAAGAGTGGTGGTCGTTGCATAGATTGCCCTTCTTGATATTTTTCAAATTCCATTGATCGTTTCAAGTTTTAAAATACAGTATATTTTAAAAAATCTTGAGCAACGAAGCTCTGATACCAATTGTAACTAGAAGGGGGGTTGAATAGTTTCACTGTTATTATTTACGTTTTTAGAAAATTTACTTAACAAATTGCGCTTGTGAAAATGATTCGATTCGATGTTTACGTGAAATCAATACAACAATAGATATAAGCAATAACAAGTAAATAAGTAAAAGTTAAAAAAGGAAAGATCAAACCGGCACACGGAAACTTATAGTGGTTCGGCCACGAAGCTCACTCCTTCGCCCCTACTCCACTCCTCGAGTCTCACACTCAAGAGTTTCACAAACACTATATCAACACGCTCCCTTATGGCGGAACAAACCTTACACAAGCTTACACCAAGTTTAACTACACTAAGCGGAATGTCGAGTCCTAATCCAAGCTAGAACCAATCTATCAAAGCCCACGTGGCTTCACACCTCGTACCAACACGATGGCACGATACAACATAATACATAATATAAGACTTGCACTCAAGTCCTATTACATATATGAAACAATGAATATAAATGATGATAGATCCAAGATGAGATTGACTCTTCTTCAACACTTCATCTCTTAATAACAACGAGTGTTCTTCTCTTGCACTTTAGAGGAATGATGTGTGTGATCACTTGTAAACAACTAGAACCCGATAATGTGATCCAGATATGTTTTGGAAAGGATTTCAGAATACAGAAAGTTTTAGTGCATAAGAGGTGGTTTTTCTGAAGTGGAACAGTTCTGTATTTATAGACGCCAGGAAAGAGGGGGACTATCCCTTAACTGCTGGACGTGTTACACCCAAAACCCGTTCTCAAACGAGTATGACTCTAGATGAAACTAAGACTTTTATGAGTCGGGAGACTCTATATAATTGGTTAGTCAACAGATGTTAAGTTGAAAGTGTTATGTGATTAGCTCGTCAAACCTGATAGTCAATCTAATAGTCAAAGAAGATGTAATATGATTATAGAAAGATTGATGTGTCTTAAATATAAGATATTTGGACTTAAGGGATTAAAATTGTCAAATGTTAAATGTGTTATAATGTTAATGTGGCTAAAGTTGAAAGAAAAGGGACTTGAGGGACCTAAGTTGATAGAATCCCAAAATAATACTAGAACCACCTTGTTCTAGCCTACAGGGACTAATCTTGCCAATTCCTGAAACTGTACTAGAACAAACTTGTTCTAGTACCAACACTGAATTGTTATAGGACTAGAGGGGCTATTCTTGCCAAAACCTCAAACTGGCACTAGAACCAACTTGTTCTAGTACCATGACCAAATTCTTATAGTACTTTAGGGGCCATTCTTGCCAAGTGGCTAAAATTGTACCAAATAAGAGATGATATCTCCAGGCTTTTCCATAAGTTTCCAGAAAATTCATGTGTATTTGTGTGTGTGTTTTGAGAGTGACGAACAAAGAAAAGAACAGAAAAGAACAAGATTATGATGATCAAGATTAGGAAGAATTAGGGTCCTAATTCAAGAGACAAAGCCCTAGCAATGATCCTATGCAAGTAAGTATGTCAATTAATGATTTAATTGAAGAATTAAGAAGTTAGGGTTCATGAACCCTAATTTAAGGATTGAGCAAAAGATGGTTTTCTGCTAATTATATAAGTTATAGTAATTATGGAATGAAATTTATTGAATTTAAGTTAGTATTTTAATGGGATGAATCATCATATAATCAATCTATGATTATGTGATGATTAGTGATGTTTAGAGGTAAGATAATGGTTGTATAAACCATTGTAATGGTTATTTGATTATGTGTTAAGTATTTATGTGTATTATGATCTTGACATAGGATGATGATGTTGATGGTGATAAGGATGATGATGATTCCTTGATATGCTTAACTTGAATCTAAGGTAAGTAAAATGATGATATCATGTTATTATATGGATTCTAACATGTATGTGTTATGTATGTTATGTGCTAAGTAATTGGAGACTTGACGTATGCTTAAGTGTTGTGATGAATGTGATCTAAGTGATGCTATGGTGTTATAGAGTAAGCGATGTTATGTGTTAAAAGTAATACTTAAAGCGATAAGTTGTAAAGTATGTGTTAGGATATACATGATGCTTATATGTTGTTTGAAGTGTAATGGTATGTTATGATCATTTTACTTACTAAGCGTAATCGCTTACTGTTCTAGTTACCAATGTTTTGTAGGTGTTCATGAGATGTCGCTATGGTTTGGAATATGGATTAAGAATTTGGTACGCGGAAGGTTAGAAGGTAGTAACTGTTTAGGAGCTTAGTATAGAATACCGAGCTCAATTCAACGTTGTAGCCCCGTTAGTCTTTCAATGGTTTGTAATGTGTAGTCAAGTGTCAAAATGTATGTCAAGGTTGTTATAATGAATTGGTAGTCAATTGGTACGTCAAAGTATGGTTAAAAGTTTATGGTCAAGGTTAAAGGGGTGTTTGGATCAATGTATGTTTGTACCCATTTTGGGATGTGAACGGGTCAATGGTCATGGATCAAAGTCGTCATGGTCCTTAATGTAAAATGAGCGTTTGGTTCAGGGTCAAGTGTTTATTTTATGGTTAAAGGTGTCATGGTTAATTGTGTATGCAAACGGGTCAAAATTGGTATTTGGCAAAACACCCATAAGTTTGTAAAAGTATATATTTATGGGTCATTGATAACAAGTACAATTATGAAAATGGTGTATTATGATGTAAATATGATTTCTGGAAGTTCTGGTGTTATGTCATGTTATAAAAGTTGTTTTCCGGAAAATGGGTCAAAAATGCACAAAAAGGGTTATGCTGAAAATAGGTCATGTTAGAAAAATCATATCTTTTAAACTATAAGTCGTTAAAGGTCGTGCCACCTGTCGTTTCGAAGGTAATTGAGTCTAGTTTCTTCTAAAAATAGTCTCAATGTCTGTTTTGTAATAGATTTCAGCCAGTTTATAAAAGAGTTACAGGAGGTCAGTAGCGGGTCAAAGCGTTTCCGCGTAAAAGTTTTAAATTTTGGTCAAATCGGGACGGGGTGTAACAGGACGCTCCTTTATCAATAAGGGACCGCCGTCCACTTTAAGGGACCGTCCCGACAGACGCTCCCATTTTTGTCCTTACGAGGTGAAAATTTATCTGGTGAAGAATTTTGTCGGTTTTGAGCGGTAAAAATGGCTGTTGTGCATTTGAAATTTGAAAACTTTTTCTTAATAAAACATTTCTTTAAATTATACAAAAATAGTTTTGTAAAAATATTTTGTGACATGAAAATGTAAAGTTTTAATGAAATATAAATCATTTGATCACATACACAAGTTGGTAGGTGTTTGTACATACATTAAGTGATGTT